>JACXGJ010009272.1:0-24689 GCA_016801105.1 Esox niger
GTACCAGGGGCCACTGGGCATTCTGAGACAAGTGTCCTCTAACCAGGGGCCACTGGGCATTCTGGGACAAGTGTCCTATAGCCTGGGGCCACTGGGCTGGGGTGTCCCTCAGTGCGCTTTACCGTTTTTATTGCTTACTTCCCTATTACAACAGTGTGTGCATATGTTATGACAACCTTTTGTGGCGATCGATCGTTTCATTATCCTTTTTGGGTGTTTCTGTATGCAACATTTTTCCAAAGTCTATTACCTGCAGTCTAATCTCTTTTATCGCGATGACTTAACTTCGAAAGTCAAGCCAATGACGTGAGTTTCTTTATCTTGGTAAAGCCATATTTTCGAATGAGAGCCAACACTTCAATTTTCACACCTTCTCAACATGTTAGCAACTAAATGAAGAAGCCTGCAGCTCGCTTAAGGAAGCAAAGCCCTTTCACACATCAAAAATACAACGCCAAATTTGTGACATCAAGAGGAATGTTTGTTCAGTAACCCCAATGTGTTCTCACACACTATCTGGTCAGACTAACCGATCTACAGACAAGTCTATTTTACCATTGTCAAACTGCTGTGAATCACACTACCATAACAAAAGCAGATTACAGAGGTACTTACTGGCTGTCAGAGTGGAGTGCAACTACAACCAAACAAAGAGCAGCGTCTGAAAGACGGACCTGTGAAGTCTCCATTCAGGCCCTGATGTCTTGGCTGGTGAGGAGTGAGAGCCCAGCTCCTAAACCCCATCTGTTTCCTGGGAGACCCTCACCATAATCCAGTTGTATCAGTCAGCCATGGGCTTTCATACTCCAGCCACCTGTGACTCTCCGGTCAGTCTTCAGCCCATTAACAGCCCGGGGGGCCAGACTCACAGACAGCCCGATACGAGACAACACACCTCCAGTAGCAGTATGACACTCCTGTTCCAGCACATTTCTCATGGCCAGGACTTTGAACCACCCAAACATGAGCAGTGAGGTGTTGTAAAGTCGGACGAAATCCTATTCACCGCGAATTGCTTCATACACTGACAGGCACCCTGGTTAGTAGGAGCGGCGGAATGCCTGTGTAAAATGTACTGTCACATGAGTAAGGCTTCAAAGTCTTGAAACAACTGGTGTCTGACAACAGTAAGTGTAAGACAGCTCTCCTGTTGAGTCAACCGTTTAAGCTTAAGTACATGTCCTTTCTCCAGCCGTCACATCTCAGGTACCCACACTGACCTACCCCCTCCTCCTCACACACACATACCTACCAGCTCACAGGACCAGCGGATGACTGGCCAAGTGATTTATCCTGCCTCGATGTCTACAGCAAGTCCTTTTAGTCACACACGCAAGCAGACATAGACAAAGAAAGATAGGGAGAGAAAGACAAAATGTGAGCAAGAGAGGGGGAGAGATGGAGAGAGATCATAAGGGAGGTAGAGAGCCCCTTGTATGTTTAATGGGGGAACCAATATATAAATATATGATTTGTCTAAATTATGTCCAAACCCTGATGGTCAAAAGCTGAATCACATTTTTTATATTGTCAATAATTGAGTTTATGTAATTCAACTGCCCTCAGAGTTGTGCTGAATCCTCAGTTCATGATTGACGAGTTAAAATAACATCTGAAACGTTTATGACTCGGGCCAGATCGGTTTCATAACATGTTTTGCCTCATAAAACGTATTATGTGGCTCCTTTTCCTAAAATAACTATTAGAAATGGGTATAGATTTGGAAACGTGTGTGTTTGTGTGTGCGCGCGCACAATATGCTCCCTCATAATCATGTGCTGGATTAATATCCGCCCCCACTCTCCCCCTCCTGGCACCCTAGCACACCTCCCATCCCCTCTGGGGCCTGAATGGCTGGCTGATGTGGCAGTAAAACGATGTGCGTATCTGCCAAGGGCCCAGAGGGAGATGAAGAGCCCCTCCAACCCACCTCCCCTTTGTAGCCCACAGAGCCTTACCAACACCATATCCTCTTTTTAAAATAACCCAGTTGGTGGATGGCTGTGGGTGGGTGGATGGCTGTGGGTGGGTGGATGTGGCTGGGTGGGTGGACGGCTGTGGGTGGGTGGATTGATGGCAGTGGATGGGTGGATGGATGTAGATGGGTGGATGGGTGTATGGCTGTGGGTGAGTGGATGGATGCGGGTGGATGGATGTGGGTGGGTGGGTGTATGGCTGTGGGTGGGTGAATGGATATGAGTGGGTGGATGGATGTGAGTGGGTGAATGGATATGAGTGGGTGGATGGATATGAGTGGGTGGATGGATGTGAGTGGGTGGATGGATGTGAGTGGGTGGATGGATGTGACTGGGTGGTTGGCTGTGGTTGGTGAATGGATGTGGGCAGTTGGAGGATGTGTGGTGATGGCTGTGGGTAAGTGGATGGCTGTGGGTTGGTGGATGGGCGGACATGGGGTCCACGGGGATTTCATGTTGATGAGCCATGGCTGTGTGATGACTGCCTTCAGAGGCTGGTGTCAAAAGAGGGGGGTCGGGGGTACAGAGGGGTTTAGACCTCAACTGTTTATTTGAACTGCTCAGAGCTGCTCAAACAGTCAGCTGCCTCACTTCTCTCTCAACAAGCCCCGAAGCTTGGGGCGGGGGGGCAATGTGATATCCCCCTTCGGACCGCGGAGGGCCCCGGAGTAGGCTTCCGTTACAGTAGGCTGGCGGGGGTGAGGCAGAACAATGCGGCCTCTGTTGCCGGGGCTCCATGTCACTCGTCAGAGTTCCGGACGTGCCGGGCCGGCAGGGCGGTGCCAGGACTGGCCGGGGAACTCTGACATCACGACACCGAGATGGCAGCAGGACAGAGAGAAAGACTGGCTTGGTGAAGGACCTCAGCCTCACCTCGCTCCTCTCACCTTCACAACACAAGAGAAGCCAGAGAACAAGAGACAGCAGAGCAGGACACCGTTGCCGCGGCCCGTTGGGTTGGCTTTCCATCTGAAAGGCCTGGAAATGAGGCCTTGTAAGATGTGGGCTTCAGTACGGCCATGTTTACACAACATTTGACACAGGGAATAAAGCGGGAACTCTGAAACCCTGAAATCAAATAGCTCCCGCTAGGAGCAGACTGAACGGAGCGGAGCGGTGTAATCTTAAACAGATGGCAACAATCCGGGGGATGTTGATGGGCTTCAGAAGGCTTGTAAAAGCCTGGCCAGAGATGGAGAATAAGAACCAATGGGCCAGCATGGCGATAAAATGGAACATTTCACAGTTCATTAATTGTTGTTTATATCAAATACACATGCTCAACTTTATTTTCTATATTTTGTATATAACTTTACACGCACCATAAATGAAGCATGTCTTCTATGCTCTCCCTTGTCCTCTCGCTGTCTGTGTGTAATGGTACACCAACAGCAGGGGGCGATGTTGCACTGACCACTAAGACTGGGCAGCTACATCACTCATTATATCAGCCCAGCTCCACCACCGGCATGTCAGTAGTACTAGCCAACGGTGTGTCTTAATGAATGAAGGCTGGGACAAATGACAGCCAGATGACGTGCTGACTGGTGAGTGTGGTAGCATTCATATGAGTTGACTGGAAACACATGTTGGCCTGTCTAGGGCAGGTTTGAGTGGCTAGCTGCATAGAAGCAGAGATCCAGGCTGCTGGCCACACACTGTAGTCAGGTCAAATCCACCTGCCCCTTGGGATACAGATCCAAACACAGCATGTACGAGGCGAGAGAAAATAGAGAGGTAGTGGGAAAAAGATAACCTCTTCTCTCGAGGAAGCAATGAAGGCATTGCTTTCATCAACACTAACCCTATCCCTCTTCTACGTCCGTTCTCCTTTACCGGCCTGGTCACCAGCTGTCTCCAACTATCCTCTGAGTTTTTTGTTAGTGGTTTCATCTCCCTTTATCGCTACCAACTTCTTCCTTGATCAGGACTTCCTGTCCTCCATGAAGTTTACTCCACACACTGCTGAAGGAAGGCCACAAAAAAGTGCACATTTGGGCATTTTGGTCATCATGGTGAAATGTTTATCCAGGGTTAGAGTTGAATGCCTGTTCACTGGTGCAATCCTATGTAAGGCTCTGATTTATTAAAGAAAACGTGGATAGGTTGCATCCAGCTTGATCAATTCCAATAAATGTGAACAAGATTTAAAATGAGGCCGCTTGGACATAGCAGAAACCGTTCTTCTCATTGACTCACAGACATACGGGGGTAAACAAAATAACGGAAATGCCAAAGTGATTTTTTTTTACTTTCAATTAACTAAATTTTTTGAAACACAGCTGCAGAGGTCACATAAGATTGATTGCCAATTAGCAGAACATATGTGTCAGCCATAAAAGAGTCCTGACAATTAACATTTGGATATTAGGGTTTTCACAGCAACATGAGGCAACTAACAGAGTTCCAAAGAGGGCATATTATCGGTTCTCAAATAGCAGGTGTACTGCTCACAAAAACTACTAACATATTCAGAGTCAAGGGGAATCATATCAAAAATCACGACGGCATATGCAGCACATGGAAAACTGCATCGGCAATGAGGAACAGTGGTTGCAAGTCAAATTTGACCAACAGGGTAAGATGGACACTCAACAAGAAAGTTGCTCAAACCCCAAAAGAACAGCCTTTTGAAAATAACAACAGAATTCAGTCAGCAGCTATTGGACCTGATCACAATAAAAACTGTACATTGTGAGCTTCACAAAGCAGGAATTTAGAATCTAGGCAGGGCTGTCATTTGGAAAATGCTTATATCCAAGCAAATGCACAAACACTCATAACTTGGTATAAAGAGCACAAAAATGTACCCCTCAGCAATGGGGACAAAGTAAAATGGTCTTCTATTTTATTTCATACATCCAGATGGATTTAAGTTGGGAGAAACCAAAGGATGCCTTAAACCCAAAATGTCTGCCGCCAACATTTCAACATGGAGGGGGAACCATAATGGTATTGGGAGCCGTCTTGTGGGAGTCATTGGGTCTGAAGATGAACAGTCTTACAACGACCAAGGAATATGAGGCCATTTTACAGCACTAGGTGCACCCTACGGTACAAACACTGTTCCCTCATGATGTTCCAGTATTCCAGGTCGATAACGCCCACAAACACACTCTATGGCAGGATTCCAAGAAGAGTTGAATCTGTCCTAAGGGCAAAGGTTGGCCCAACTCTTTATTAGGTCCTTGATATTAAAATATTGTAAGTTGCATACATTATTTTGTTCCCCCCATACACTAACTGCCTCCACAAAGCTTGATCATGTAGATGTTTAACACTGGTAACATTCCAGGATTATAAGATTTAATTTCAAACTGCAATTGTTCTTGTGTGGACCTTTTTTATTTTATACTGAGTTATGCTATTTAACTGACTGCATTGTCAGGGAATTGAGACACAAGGCTTTCTCTACAGCCTTTGCAACTGCAGGGCTGTAGAGAAAGCCTTGGACAGTTCACATCAGGTCCACGTCCCCCTCCATTGCAGAACTCAGGCAGCAGTTTGTCACCACAACATGGCCTTTCAGTTCAGCTCCTCCAGGCTGGTGATCACAGGTTAGAACAAGGTAATGGACTACGGGGGGATAGAAATATTGCCTCAGGTCTAATCTCACACAGGAAACTGCTTCTATATAAAGGTAATCCTGACTGACACATCAAACCCCAAATGGTTTCTCTACAGTAAGGACGATACATTTAGTAACCCACAATACACCTACCCTCCTAACACCATACTCATCTATACCACAGGTCCAATTATCGACTGAAGGTCTGGGCCTGTTAGTCAAGTGTGAGCCAAAATCATGGATTCTACTACAAATTACACAGGCAGAGTTGCTAATATGCCCCATTAAATTATAGATAACGTTTGAAAACAATTTAATGACATATTTCAGAACTTCTCTGGACCAGACCACAAGACTCCTATCACCTTAACTCTGAACGTGTCTGTAGGTGAGGCCATGGGGATGTATAAAACATTTGCCAGGGACTCAAGAGTTACACATAATCAAAGTGTTTGTGTGTGTGTCCAATATTGGCTTCAGTTTCAGACATGATAGACTTCTCTAACATTAGGGTATTTATGTAGCAAGTTATTACAATGACAGTTAAATCAATGGACGATGGAATAAACAATTACAGTACTAAATGTTCAAATGAGATGGACAGGCTAAAATAGGTGTTTTTCTATTTAGCTAATAATCTGAATGGATTTAGAAGGGTGCAAAATGCACAGTTAAAGGTTTTACTAGCGTGTTTCATTAGCTTGTCTCATTCCGCTTCAGTCAAGACATCTTCTATGTATTCAGAAGAGATAATAAATAACAAGCAACCTGTTTGTTTACCAGGGCATTGTGAATATACTTGATTGCAATCTCTCTCCTGTCCTCTACTCGCCCACACACCCGCACAGTACACCCCCCAATGCTGTTAGCCTTGTACGTTGTAGCTCCAGCTAGTTGTTGAAAACATTCTGTCAACCTCCTACAAACATCACAGTAATGTTGCATTAGGTACTGGATATTTGTTTGGTGTTGATCAGGAGCTGTTCAAGGACATTTTTTTCAAACTGAATATGGTTAAAATAACTTTTGGGATAGGGAGTTTGCTTACATACCTCACTGTCTTTTAAATGTGCACAGCCTACATAAAGATCATAGTGACTTATTCTGTCTTGGATTGCATAGCTGGCCTTCTATCATGTTCACAATTTTGTTGCCAGTTGATTTAAAAGGCATTTTTTGTATTGTCCCGAGGATTTTAATAGTCCCTATTTTTTAGGAGGTTAAAGGTTATAAGCTGAAATGTGCTGGTGGTTTCGAGTGATGGGTCCTTTATAAGTAAGCATAAATCAACTCCGAGATACAGAAAATCGTTCCTGATATACAGCCTTGAGCTGAGCAGCAAACAATGTTACCAGGTTTTGCTAACAACAACTTTCCCTTAATACGAAAACTTTGACAATTTTATATTCTTGTACTCACATGTAAATACACATCTACCCTGCACTGATCAATGATTTAGAAGTGTGGTTGACCAGACAGGAGGTGATGCCCACAGAAGGATAGAGGCTGTTGAGGCGACAGGAGAGGATGATAATGGTCAAAGGATATATGAGGAGATAGGAGAGGATGATGATAATAGGATATATGAACAGACAGGAATGGATGATAATGACAGAAGGATATATAGTAATTGGCATGGTAACAAGGATGGGCCGGTGGAGACCAGGTCTCCTGGTACATGCAACACAAACACTTTGGTCACCATGAGGCTTCATTAAGACACACACACACACACACACACACCATGACTACCACTGGGACCACTGACTGACACAGGCTTAAGTAAGAGTGTGTGTACTGGCTGTTATGTCCCTGCAACTGAGAACAAAATGTTACACAATCTTGTAATTCTTTAATCATAGAACTGTAGTTATGTTGTTAACTTCAGAAATCTGCTTTATGCAGTTGTGACAATCTGAAGGGTTTCTGGTACTAGCATATACACTACAAAAGTAAATATTTGGAATATGCTGTAAAATAGGTATACATAGGTCATTGTAGCGGTACTGATTCAGAAAAAAGGACAGTCAAGATGTTTGAACAGAGAGGAAATGTGTGTACGTCGTTTTTGGTGACCAGACAGAAAAACAAGCATCATCCATTAACCTGAACAATAGTTGGCTGAGTTAAACCTGGCTCAAATTGGCTGCACAGCTTTAATGAAGCACTTACTGAAATGATGTATATTAGTTAGCTAATTCTCTCCATGTCCACTGAGAAGATTTCCTAAAATAGGCCAAACAAGTCTGGGCTGCATCTATTATCCAGACAGCCCAGCTCAACTGAGACAAGTCCAGCCCAGCCTAATTTCATGCACTATCAGTCCCATGAAAGAGGGCCTTTACAATTGGTTGGTTCTTGGGGAGTTGGGACCAAAACTGATGGTCTCCAGCTAGGTACTTACAAAGGCCTAAAATAGGTGGGTGGTGATGTGACTGGGTTTCCCTTTCAGAATTACAGTGGTGTTCACACATTCTGCAGGGTTACACCAGCTCTGGAGCTGGCTTGACAGAATGATCTGTTGAATTAACATGTCTTACACACATATTTCTGGTCTACAGGTGTTGTTGCTAAACTTCATGTACGTTTCTATCACCTACAATGTCAATATAAGATCGTAATATGCATTTATTGTGTTGCCATGGTCATTTATTGGTCACATGAAAAAAAGTTTCACGTGAATGGGACTATATACATCCACAGGAATCAAACAAGCAATCTGCAAATAAATTATAGTTTTTTCAAGTTTCCCTAGTTCTGGTCCAATATCCATGCTGACACCCAAAACCAGGCCTCACAACTAGAACAATTTCATTATCAGCTCCAAAATGTTCTTTGTAACCAGACAATAGAGAGCATGGCATGTGGAACAGACAGAGGAACATACAGAGGAACAAGAAGGAGGACCAGATGAAGGAACAAAGGGAGGACCAGAGCGTGATGAGCTATAGAAAACACATCCATGTTGCTGGAAGAGACAGACAGAGAATAGACTGACACATTTTAACTTTGATCTCCGGAGTGTGGTTTGTGTTTGAGATGGCAGCCATTGATTTGGTTTGGGATGGGTTTCAACCTCTCTGCTTTAGCCAAGGCAGGTCGGATATTGTTTTCACCACCTCGTTCCCTACCTGCCTCAGCCTGACACTGCTCGGCCTGCTCCAGCCCCCTGGTGACGCTATAATAAGTGCATGAAGATTGATGGATTTATTTAAGTGTCTAACCTCAGGACTTTGGGAACAAACTGTCAATGATCTGTGGAGGGAGAAGGACCAGACTGGACCACGGTGTTGGGGGTATTCTACCAACACCATCAGAGCCAAACACTTGTTGTACTACTGAAGAACTCTGCACTGATAGAGAGCATGGCTCTCAATGTAGCACATTTACTCCATCAGACAATAAAGACTGCTGTAACATGGGAATAATATTACACTATTTCACTGCTTCATTAACAGGCCCAATGCAGAAATGTTTATGTCAGTACGTAGTCATTACAGAGTAAATTAAATATTGCTCCAGCATTTTGAGGAGAGGCCAGCTACTGGTGATGTCAACAAGTTGAAGAGCAAACTCCCCTTACAAACCAGCTGATTAGAAAGTACCGGGCAGAATATTTTCAGCCAACAAACAATCAAGAAATAACACTTATCAACTGTCATCGCACGTTTACAGTGTTAGTCAACAGTTGCACAACATGACAAAAAACACATCGAAAACAGACTACACCAGACGTGTGTAACTGATGTAATGATAGTGGATTATCACTCCGTGATTTAGAACATGTTAACAGGGCTTCCGAGAACGATAAACGATTCACTCATCCAAATGCCTGTACGCCTGTCTCTCATACTGTGCACACATCCAGTGCATTTGAGTCTATAAACTACCCTGGAGAGCAGAGAGGAGGGGAGGGGGAGAAAGTAAAGGGGTAGTCATTGTTGTGTGGCAGTAGATCAGCCCGGCGCTGCCCTTGATTTGTTAACCTTTGTGTGGCCATGTGTCAGCGGATGAGGCATGGCTTGAACGGAGCCTTTCATGGCCCTGAAATACTGCCTCTACCCTGCAGGCAATGGAGAGGGGGGGGACATCCTACCTCCACACACACACACACACACACACACAACAGGATATTGAGCTAACCTATACGTCCACAGGGACACATTAAACGGCACTGGTTGGAGACAGATACTCACTAAAATCAAGAGACCTCCTTGAAATGTATGTTAGACCTGGGATCACGTAAACACTTGATAATGGGTGTGTTCAAATCAAGGAAAATGGATCCACCTGCAGTCAGGGGATCCTATAACAGACTTCTGTGTTAGACCAACAGAACTGCGCTATTACACTCCAAACACTGTTCTGCAATTAGTGACCTCAAAATCACCTCTCACCTCTACCAGGAAGAGAACACAGCATACCCAGAAGGACAATAAGAGGACCACCGTGGACCTGGTCCATTTCTGTCATCTCAACAACCTATATCCACCCAGACGCTGGAAGTCAAAAGGACGGCATAGCCTAATCTGAGCCCAGGTGTGTTAAGTTCACTGTCATTCACTGCATGAGTTACTGAGTGAATATCATCCAGATATTTAGTTCCCAACCCGGGCTACTAAGACACATCTGGGTACGCAGTGCATACATGAAAATGCTGACAACCCCGTAGGCATGCTGGTTGTGAACTCCTGATCTAGCCTACAATATATGACTGGTTACAGTAGAAGGCAGCCCACTGAGTACTGCCAGCCGAAGACAGTGAGAAAAGACAGTCAACCTGCCTGCTTTCCAGTAAAGACACTGTGTGACCATTCTTCTGCCCCAACAGCTTTCCATTACAATCCAAGGAGTTCTTCAACTGGTTTCCTGACACTAAGTTCACCTCCGCTTTTCTCCTTCGTGTGACATTCAAACCAAACTACTGGCTGGCCTCACACCTTGGCTAAGGTGCTGGCACAGCTCCCTGGGTCTCCCCTTAGCACCGTTTCATTTCTACATTAGCTCTGGAAAAGTGCTGGTGAAATCAGCCTTTCAGCCGAAGCACAAGGAGAAAGGAAGGGTAAGCAGAAAAGACTCCCATCCTCCTAGTACCAAAACTCCTACAAACCAGACACAGCTCTAATCAAATCCACTGGGCCATGAGAAAAACCTAAAAGATGCTTTATCTTCCCAGTTATGTCAAACAGAGAAACAGTTTAACTAAAGTAATTAAGTGGGAACTAATTTGTAATTATTACTGGCAGAGAAGGTACGACATGATCCTAAAACATAGTTGCTGTATTTCGGAGCTACACTCAGATACAGCACATGAGTTGAAATAGGTTTAGTCGTCTTCTGGACTGGGTTATGGGCCCTGACAACATCATAAAGAATTGTTACAGTGGCGAAGAGATGTGGGGGATTGGACCTTCATTCATTTGATAGATCTGTCCGTACAGACCTTTCTCCTGACAGTGTGGTCTGTTCTCTGTTCTCACAGCCAAGGCTCTGCCACAATCACAAACACACCCACGCAAGCACTGCTAAACTAGACCTCAAGGATTAGAAACCAGCCTGACAGCCCCTAGAATGCAACAAACACTCTCAACTGTCCCAACATACAGCTGCTTTTTCCATCAACTGTCCCAACATACAACTGCTTTTTCCATCAACTGGCCCAACATATAGCTGCTTTTTCCATCAACTGGCCCAACATACAGCTGCTTTTTCCATCAACTGGCCCAACATACAGCTGCTTTCTTTTTCAACGGGCCCAACATACTCCTAGTTTCTTTTTCAACTGGCCCAGCATATAGCTGCTTTCTATTTCAACTTGCCCAAAATTCAACTGTTTTCTATGTAAACAGGCCCAATATAAAGCTAATTTCTATTTCAACTGGCCCAACACAACTGTTTTCTATTTCAACTTACAGCAGCTTTTTACGTTGAACTAGCCCAACCTACAGCTGCTTTCTAATTCAAAAGGTCCAACATACAGCTGGTTTCTCTTTCAACTTGCCAAACATACAGATGCTTTCTCTTTTAACTGGCCAAACATACAGCTGCTTTCTCTTTCAACTGGCCAGGTATACAACTGCTTTCTCTTTCAACTGGCCCAACATACAACTGCTTTCTCTTTCAACTGGCCCAACATACAGATGCTTTCTCTTTTAACTGGCCCAGTATACAACTGCTTTCTCTTTCAACTGGCCCAACATACAACTGCTTTCTCTTTCAACTGGCCCAACATACAGATGCTTTCTCTTTTAACTGGCCCAGTATACAACTGCTTTCTCTTTCAACTGGCCCAACATACAGCTGCTTTCTATTTCCAATTTTCTGCAAGAGAATAAATAACACCTGACACCTGCGGGTGCTTTGACAGCCCAGGAATTAGAGTTAACGTTTAATGATTCTTCCATAATGAAGGCAGCGCCTGGGTAAATTGAACCCAGACAGAGTGGAGAGAGAGAAATAGAGAGGAAGAATGTGCGAGAGGGAGTGAGAAAGATGGGTGTGGGGGACAAAGAGAGTTCACCCGAGTGGGAGACTGTCTGAACAAAACCGACAATTCCATATGGTGAACATCAACACTAGGCTGGAAGCAAATCAACGTTCAGGAAATAAAACAATGAACTCTAAAAGATATGAGTTTGTGTTTTTTGCAAATGTTCCATGTTCATAGGCAATTAGCCTTCCATGAGGTGGCTGACTAGCTCTTGACACTGTATAGTGCTGTGAGGGAGGCTAGATGCAGGGCTGAGTTGTAGCTGCTGGCTGAATATAAGGCGGAATTAAGTTAGACTCCTTACTGACTGTTGACCTCATCAGCCAGTAAGGCCCAAGATGGAGGTAGTCTCCTTACTAACTGTTGACCTCATCATCATCACCCAGTAAATCCCATGATGGAGGTATTCTCCTTACTAACTGCTGACCTTATCACCCAGTAAAGCCCATGATGGAGGTAGTCTCCTTACTGACTGTTGACCTCATCACCCCTAACAACCTGCCACATCAAAGCAAGGCATCAGCAGGTGAATCACTGACAGGTTTGTCAAATCAGATTTCTATAGACATGATATGCGCCCATCCATAGGAGAATCCAATCCAGATATAAATCTATGTTTGTCATCTCAAATGGAATATAATAATGCATAATCTGACTTATGACTTTCACCTTTGTAGAACCTTTATCATTTAGGTTCAATTTCATTTAACCTTTTTTCTTTAATTCATTTTGTCCTTTCTAGGTCTATTCTTTGTTAACCCTGAAGATCCACTCCTTGTCTATAAAATGATGTTGATGTGACGGTCATCAGCTAACTGAATGCTAGGCCCAATGCGCATTTCATGTGTACCAACAAGAAAGCACAAAACACTGAACACAGACCTTTTGCATTTACCTTCGGGAAAATATTGACCATTAACTCCACATTGATCTTCTGAGGTTGTTTCCTGTCCTAAAGCCTGAGGTCACACAGTGTCAGATAGTGGTGGTGGTAGTAATCCCCACAAACAAAAAACACTTTTATCTCAATACTCTCCTCGATAAAAATTCCAATGGCCGCTGTTCATCTGCACCTGGATTCTTTTACTTGGCTTTTGCAATAGGAATTAGCATATGGCAGGAGTGGAGGATGAGGGGTCTTAGATGTTAAAAAAGAAAGAAAAGGGTCTCATTTAAATGAAAAAGGGGCCAAGAGACTGAACTGCCTACTATCCACCAGGGAGGGAGAGAGCATATTTGTGTACTGTTTCCCCCAGTAAGGGCCTTTCATGGAGGGGTAAAGAGGGCGGCCCCGTGTTGATTTAGGTCACACAAAAGGGGTCTTAAAGTCCTTTCAAGGGAACCAAATCTCCCCGCAGTGAGGCGCCTTCAAAAGGAAGCCTCCCTGTCAAACACCGCCACCGAGCCCCCGATGGACGCCACAAATCAAGCCCTGGAGGTAATCAAAGGCCCGAATGTGGGAAATGTGTTTGGGGTCCCTGGACTCTGCAGCAGAGCAAAATGCAGGAAGGAAGGGGGTGGGGGGTGGCAAACAAGAACCTATCTGAACCAATCAGCCCTCCTTTCTCCTGCTCTCTGAAGGGGTCATAACCCCTGTTTCACCAGGCACTCCTCTCCCCTAACGCTCCCCCCTCTGGCCCCCTCCACGGCTATAGTAACCCACCATTACACAGGAATGTCCATTCAACACATTATCTGGGCTCCCCTGGGGACGGAGAAAATGGGAATGGCTTTTAACAGCAAATTAGTGACGTGATAATGAGGTCACATGTGGTGTTGGCACACTGAGGCCATAAACAGATGCCAGGTCCTCCTTCTGACTTCATTTCCTACTGCGTTAGCAGTCCCGGGTTCCACCTCCTCTGTCGACAATACAATACAAAACCTCCTCCTGGCAACATGTTAAATGACTTATTTTACTTCTCAATGCTCTCTTATATTGGACGGTGAAATTACATATCGAGGTTCACTACTCAGTTTTTTCTAAATTCATGTTTATGTTTAAACAGAGATGTGTGTTTTTATTGTTTAATGTTAAATGTATTTAAATGCATTTCCTTTTAGCATATCAAAACTCTGCATAACGTCTAGCTGAGTGAGTGGCTTGTATGGATTTTCTCATTCATCACACTGTATCCAATTCAATTCCATTTAATAGACCACCAGGAATGGATTTTCAGTCATGTCCAGACGTGAGCGAACACAGATTGATATTTCACACCTATGTAACATAGAACTGCACTGCAAATGGAAGCTGTTTTTCCTGTAATGCATGACCATGCTCTGGCCGTCTGCTGTACAAATAGGGCACAAAATAAATGCAAGCTTTGCTCAGCTCATATCATAAAACATTTTACTGTATACACAATACGATTCTCAGAAATACATTTTATAACAGGCCAACTGCAAAAGACTTTAAGAGTTCATACCTTTAATTGCAGCAGTGCTGAAGAATTTCTCTGAGCTGGCATCGGAGCCCTGTGAGAGAGAAAGGAGATATCATTAACAAATCTGCTAAAACAGGTGGACTTCATAGTCAAAGACCCAGTACGCCATAGATACCAGCCAGCAGGAAACAAAACAGTATGCACTGCATATCGCGGCCACTTGATGGCAATGTTGGTCCATGACTCAACAGCATATTCCATATCTAGCCAGGTGTGGCAGAGTGCACGTTAACATTGCTGTGTTATTGTTCAAACGTTCAGGGCTAAGCATTTACACAGTATTAGATAATGAAAGCCTAGTTGGCTATTTGGGTGACAATGCGGTTTCAAAAAGGCTTTTGACTAATGCAATCCCACTAATAAGGTGAAAGATCGTTCTGTTACGATCCATAACCGACCCCTGTGTGCGTGCCACAATGATCCTAGGGAATAACATTAACAGTGACCGATTATTGTTTTTTAATGTCACTTTCATAGCATTTTCCTTTGACAGTATTAGAATAAACTGTTGATCACATCAGATATCAATCACGGTAAGTAAATAGGAAATGTTGCACAATACTAAACAATTAATATTATATATCACAGACAATGAAGGCTATTCGCATCTTTTCTTCAAATGGACAGTGGCACGATATCCAACAATAAGGGTGCAAGTGACATTTGCACAGCTGTCACAAAACACAGGCTTAGGCCAATCAATTTTTATATATTACCACATAAAACGAATGTGGTTATATCTGACACGTTTCTATTCTAGCTAGTCGATTAAACTCCAAATATTGGCCTATATATATTTTATACGACGAATTCTATCAGGCACAGGATAGTCGTGTGCACGTGTTTTCTATTCAAATTCTCAAATCCGTTGTTTTGGATTAAAACAACATTGTAACGTCGGACATCACCGCTCAACGGTTCGTGTGTTGAGTTTTATCGTTCAATATTAGGCGAATTTGTAAAGGTTAGCCTACAAGGCAACACCGAGGCACAAGACAGGTATTTTAGTATAGCTATTAATTCATTAGAATGAATTGTGTATTAAAAGCAGAAAAAGGTGTTGCTTTTCAACAAAATAATTAAATAATCTAATTCCAGAAATAAAACTCGACTAGACAAAACCTAGCCTATTATGAGTCTGACGACAGCAATAAACATACTTGATTGAAGAATATCAGTTAAGAATATGCACAATAAAATATCATTATAGACTAGACCCTAGACCACTAACAATTAGCCTATGGTAAAACACGACCCGTTTCATATACATGAATGCCATATCCGTCTATAACGATAAGAGTAGGAAATGTGTTGGCTAGGCTATAGAAGAACAGTCCAGTAAAAGCCACACATATCAGCCTACACGTTTTATTATATTAACCCCATAGACTGCACATTATTCATTGTTAATATGACATATGTATAGGCTTAAACTGACAAACAATGATAAGGATACATGAAAAAACGCGACTTGCATACCTTTGATGTGGCGAAGCTGGCAAGAGGAAAAATAAGTCAAGATATCACTTTCGCGGTCTATAGACTAGACTAAATATGGCTCCGTTATATATTATGCGTGTCAAAATAATATAATCCACAAACAGGCGGCGAATACAACTCCGTTTAAATTGATGACAGCCATGCGAAAAGAAAATCCCTTTCCAAGAAAATTCCAACGAGAGACGAGAAGCGCTTACAAAGCTACCGTGCCTCTCGGACAAAGGAAGCCATGTGTCTTGCCAGGAAAAGCATCAGCAACCGCTATGGGACCGGGGTCGCAAAATTCCGCTATGTGCGCTTCGTCTTCGGTTCAGGTTGAACAGAAATCTCGCAATATTTTCGTATGAAAGATATCCGAGATTCAAACAGACATTATCCTTGGGAGACTGCGTATCAGGACGCGTGAAGAGGCTGCGTCCACAGACACCAGCGGGAGGTCGCAAGCTCGCTGCTACAGTGCAACAAAATCCAACAAAACGCTGACCAATTTCCTCTGATGCGAAAGAGGGAGACTCGCATTTAGAATGAACTTAAGCCAAAAGGGGACTCCGTTTTCAATATAGTTTCAGCTGGTAAACGCTTATGTCCTGTGGTTGTTGACGGGTCCGTCGCCGACAGAGCCTCTCCTCATCCGCTCCTAGCATCAGACAAACTCCCATTCATCCAACGGCTGCCTCAGCGGTCCTCGCTCGAAGGTCGGGTCCTCCCACTTCCTGATTCTAAACTGACATGGCTCAACCCAAACTCAACTTCTATCCCGAACACAAATACACGTGTGTTTTCTGCTTCCGAGGGTCCGGATACTTGGTTCAGTATAGAGCGCTCTTCTCGGGACAGGCGTGAGTTGAGTGTGTTTGCGTTTACTTGAATAAAGCTCAGAAAAAAAGCTGCTTGGCAGTTCCAGAACGAGTGAGAGAGAGGAGAGAGACCAAGAGCGAGGAGGGAGGGGAAGAGGGAGGGCCTGAGAGACTAGAATGATATTCTTTCACTGTCGACAGAGTGAGATGATGTCAGCGGCAAATGAATTTCCCAGTAGGGTGCTGCTGCTACCATGAGGGGAGGAAAAAACAAAATACTCTTTAGAAGCAGCAGTGCATGTTCTCGGAACTCTCAGAAGCTTTCCTCCTGTTTGAATAACCACCACTCTACTGTCCTCGAGGGGGGTCAGATGCCACACACAAATATACAAGCAATTGCATGAAACATGATGAGAATGATGATCCATCTATGTTGCCTACCAGCGATGCCCACTTCTTCAAGCTTGATCCACAGCTCAAACACAGACATCAACAATCCTACCAATTTGACTCCCTGACCAGGTTTGTACTCTTTCTCACATTAAAACAATCTCCTTTGTATGAGGATTATCAGCTTTTCCATCACTCATCCTATTATTCAGCATGTAGCTAATGGGACTGGTTTGTTTGAAAGTGCAAAACAGATAAAGACAAGAGAGAAAAGAAGATCCCCCATATATGTATATCCAAGGGTTGTTCTTCGGCAAGACACAATGAAGAGTACCTGGAAACAGACATCAGCCATGATAGAATGGACATATGCCACACCACTGCTATCCTGAACCTGTTACCAATAGAATTAGATACTGTAAAATATATATTTTGAAGTTGGCTACATTTGTGGTATATGGTCAATTATAAACAGAATGGTTTGAATCCTGACTGCTGATTGGCTGATAGCAGTGGTAAATGAGAACCTATTCCACGGTTATGACACTACATCACAATTTGATTGCTTTAACTGGGTTAGTAATGGTCATGCCTAACAGCAGCTCTTAGCCGTGGTATATTGGCCATGTAGCCCACCACCTTCTGCCTTATTGCATACAAATACCAGGTAATAAACAGGACCTAAACTACCTACTATGTAATATGTTTCAACATGGACGTGCCACTGAGGACTTCCAACGTTTCGCAGTAGTCAACTGGGTGGGACCCATGGTCACATAATTACATCTGCTTCATCAGCATGGATCAGCCAATGAATTAACTGCAGGTGGCAGTAAATCACCAACCTTGCAAGACACAAAAAACTCCAGGTAGCAATATGGACCCTATTACTTTATGTTCCAACTCATGAATGTATTAGTCACATTTTCTGTTTTAGAAATGGCTTCAGTGGTCATGCCTGTGTGCTCACAGAGGCCATTATGGTTCAGACACTTCTATTATTCCATGTGCATCTGTCTAACCTATCTGATGGCTCATGGTCATTCCAGGCAAAAACCATGCTACAATCTTTCGCTAAAGTTGAACATTCCTGGAACATCCCTTTAATCGTGCGAAAATCCAGTGTACTATAGCCTTGGCTAATCAGCATTAACCCACTTCCTGGGAGGTCAATGGATCAACAATGTAGTCACACTGGAGGGAGGATAGGATCTTTTTCACTCTACAGTGCCTAGCTCCCACAGAGCACAAAACAGATTTAACTAATTTCTGCTGGGTGCTAATCCGTCCATCCATCCTCTGCACTGGAGGCTGAGAGAAGCAAAGGAGAGAATGAGAGATAGAGAACGAGAAAGACAGCTCCCAGCGTTGAATGGCAGAGTATTTTAAACACCCCATCTCTCTTTAAATCTATCTATATCTATCCATCAATCATCAGGACATAGAATCTCATAGCCTGATAGATGAGATGAATGTCAGATAGATTACTGTTAGATGGGAGACAAGGCTGGCTGAGGCCCCAGGAGACTAGTCAAAGCAATACCACAGAGCCCAATGCCCCAGAGAGCTAAATCTCATCACACAATGGCTCTAAGAACAACAGCTCACCATTACAAAGTGTCCATTGGATCAGGGGCTCTCCCTGATTTCCAATACAAAATGTCCATTGGGTTATGGTTTCTCCTTTATTTCTAGTACAAAGTGTCCATTGGGTTAGGGGCTCTCCTTGATTTCCAGTACAAGGTGTCCATTGGGTTAGGTTCTCTCCCTGATTTCCAATATAAGGTGTCCATTGGGTTAGGTTCTCTCCCTGATTTCCAATATAAGGTGTCCATTGGGTTAGGGTCTCTCCCTGATTTCCAATATAAGGTGTCCATTGGGTTAGGTTCTTTCCCTGATTTCCAATATAAGGTGTCCATTGGGTTAGGTTCTCTCCCTGATTTCCAATACAAAGTGTCCATTGGGTTAGGTTCTCTCCCTGATTTCCAGTACAAGGTGTCCATTGGGCTAGGGTCTCACCTTGATCTCAAACACAAGGTGTCCATTGGGTTTAGGGGCTCTCCCGGATTTAAAACACAAAGTGTTCATTGGGTTAGGGTCCCTCCCTGATTTCCAATACATCATGCCCATTGGGTTAGGGTCTCTCTTTGATCTCCAATACAAAGTGTTCATTGGGTTAGCGGCTCTCGATCTCCATTACAACCTGTTCATTGGTTTAGGGGCTCTCCTTGATCTCAAACACAAAGCGTTCATTGGGTTAGGGTCTCTCCTTGATCTCAAACACAAATTGTTCATTGGGTTAGGGGGCCCATTTTGACGGGTAGGGCCATGTTAAATAGTTAATGTAGTCATGATGACAAGGATCTGTTTTGCACATATTGAGCAAATTAAACATTGGGAAGAAGATAAATACAAGTGAATTGTTTGTGAGAGTCTATGTGAATACAAGCTTCTTCCAAAGGTTAAAAGCATATAATAAAAATATGTTATGCAGTTACTATTATATTGTAATTGCTGGATATTTGTTGTAACTATATGACAGGGTTTGTTATTTTGCTGATGGAATAAAGGTGTGTGGACAGTGGATAGATGATACATAATGATTTAAGTAATTTATTTCATGGCTGTACTGCCACCAACTGCCACTAACAAAAATGTCTCTGTGTTTTTGCCAGCATATAAGGAATATAGCAGGCATCAACAAATCATCCTTATCCATTCTAAATGGTCATTATCAGATTTAGGAGAAACCTCAGGTCCGTGATTACTGCTCAACCGCCAGACAATCTACGTCCGGATCTCTCACTGCACATTATTTTTAATTCAAATGAAATGCTGACAGAGACGAACAAAAAGACGAAAAAAAAAGTCCTGCATGCCGTAATGCCTCAGCCAAGAAAATAATATAAAGTGGCACTTTGCTATGGAAAAGTACTTGATGCTGTTGCCAGAGAATGGAGACTAGAGATCAAACATAACGTCTGGAGTTATGCTATGCATGCCAGTAATTGGTGTCTGTGCCTGGAAGTTCTGTCTATAGACCATCAGCCCTCTCTCCGCTGACGTTTTGTCATCTTTCATTCCTTTTCTTGGCCTTGATCCTTTCCTTCAAAGCATCCACAAGCGTGTAAAAAAGTATGCTTCCTCTGCAACGGCAGTTTCATTTTTCAGGAACTCATTCTTTTCCTAGATTGCAATCACAGGAGACTGGCTTTCTCTTTCATGAGCCTTCCTGCCATTACGGAAAATCTCCCCCCATTTAAAATATCACTGATAAGTGTAACATGAGTACTGTGGATGTAATATGTTAAAAGCTTTTATTTAATTCCCGTCAGTTGATGTCTAACTCTCTGGAGCGTTTGCAAGGCTCACAACTTCCAGTGGCCTAGTCAATGTGGATGAGGAGACAATGAAAAGAGAAGTGTCACGATGACATTCAAAAGAAACAATGTTGGTAGAAACAATCTGAGAGGAACTGAAGCGATCTCTGGAGATATATGGATACTGAGTAACTTCCAGGCGGTTTGACATGTAACAAGCATCTAACAATGACTGTGGTGTGAAGATGAAGAAACGTGGCAGAGACAAACAGACTGTCCAGGAGAGTGATCCAAAGTATCCGTGTTCTTTTCTAGCCGCCGTTTCATCCAGAAACAGAATTTTGGAGCAATCAGTCTCTCTGACTGCTCTGGTCCCGAAGAAGGTACATGCAGTTTGATAAAACAAGTTAACTATAAACAGAATGGTTGAAGTCTACTATAGATAAGATGGATGAAGTCTACTATAGATAGTATTAAAGAAGTATTCTATAGATAGTATTTTAAGGAAGTAATCTATAGAGAGTATGGAAGAAATCTTCTGTAGAGAGTATGGAAGAAGTCTACGATAGAGAGTATGGTAGAAGTCTACAATAGACAGTATGGAAAAAGTCTACTATTGACATTATGGAAGACGTCTACTATAGAGAGTATGGATGAAATCTACACTAGACAGTATTGATGTCTACTCGGAACAATATAGATTGTTAGAGGGTACGGAGAAGGGTGTAAAGAATAGGTTTTAATAAGCACATGTTGAAGAACACATATTCATTTGTTGGATCAATGTCAATAAGATTCATGATCTGATATACTGACTTCCCAAACGGAAAACTACCATACTGTATGCAATGAAACATCTCCAATCAAACATATGCAGAGTGTAGTCACCACTTAATCTGAAAACACCAACCGTCTATCTTCTGTGGCTTTTGAAGATGAGTTCAGGATGCTTTTTGGAGTTATTACATAGAGTCTTGTTTTAGTGATCCCCAACCTGCACTAGGCCTCCTCTGCCAGTGACAACTGCTTCTATCATCACCCTCTTCTGACAAGCAGCTCTAAAAACGCTTTTCTTCCCAATTCCTCAGACACGTAGCCAGATATATATTAATCTGTCACTCATTGCCCGTATTAATGGAGAGCTGACACACACACACACACACACACACACACACACAATGAAGAAGATCTGAATGAAAAACTCCAGGCCTGTAAGCACTGAAAGGGAAAAAAGGCCAAAGCAAGAGTAGGAGACAGAACCCCAGGGAGAGGCAACAAACAACATTCATTTCTTGACAGAAGTCATATAATACCTGAGTGGAAGACTGAATGGTTTAGGGACCCTGGCTGGCAATAGACATGCCTGTGAATATCAACCCTGTAAATATGAATGGAAGAAAGACGAGCCATACAGTATTTCACACGCCTTGCAAACTGGTATACACCTGCCTTCATCACACAAGGGATTGTGTGATTTGAATAGGCAGAACAATAGAAGAGAGAAAGTGATTGTCTGATATACAAGGACAGCAGGATTTAAAAGTAGTGGGTCGTTTTTCCCTAAGCTATCCTACTCCCATCATACCACTGAAAGAGAGGCAAAACGGAGTGAAAAGCCTGTAGAGTCCCTAGTTTTATCTGGGTATCTGGATGTTATCTCTACCTGTCTGCTTTCAGGAACCAGGCCGGGGCATCGGTTGGCCGACTAGGCAAATGGGGATGGATAATGTTAGACATTATCTCCATCTCGGAGGCCAGTAATCATTGAGAGTTGAGATAGCGCTGTACGGGCACAGGTCTGTCAGTATGAGCAGAGCCACTCCACAGCCTGGCCCTAAAGCCATTAGAACCTTGTCGCCTTCCCAGGGACTACCCATTCAAAACAAACCAGGACAAGAAAATTGGTTTAACCTTCCCTCCTCAAACGCTTGGGTTAATGCATTTCCCCCTTCCCATAGAAATGAGGAACAGGAGGGAGGCCCTTTGGTGTAAATTATAGACACGCCACAGAGTGCCAGCCATCATGATGCAGGTCATTTCAGGCCAGCCACTCCCTCCCTGTCCAGTAGAACACCACAGAGCACCACTCTACTGTTGCAGTGAACCAACACACACACTTCCAAACACACACACACACACACACACACACACACACATACACAAATATACATGCAATATGAGCCCATTTGGACTCTCTGTTTTGGCTGTTGTAAATGCTGTGTTGGGTTGGTGAGTGGTTAGAGTGCTCTTATCTGTTCAGTCGCATGCCTTACATATAGTGATGCTGGTAATGCCATTAGGACTAGAGCATTGCGTGCAAACGTTGATAAAATGACAGCCTATAGCTCTGATCAAATGATTTCATGTGAAGCCAGTCCAGATAATGGGCTGATCTGACTTTAGTAATATTGGGGTTGGCATTCTTGATGATTCCCTGTTAAAAAACAGTCAATAGCTTTCAGCTGTTTTTCAGTGGAATATAATAAAAGTCATCTCAATATTCCAATCTGATTCCAGTTCTCTCTCTGAAGTCTTGCATTGGAGCCATGCATCCCAGACAAACCCCTAAATAAAAACCCACTGTGTGTCAAAACCTAGCTTTTATTTTCTCTCACTAATCTGCTCAAGTGTCTCCACAGTCACTGAGGCACGGCAGACAACAGCAACCAAAGAACTGCTCTTCCCAGAAACCCCCCATGAGGCTCAACTTCATTCTAACCCAGAGTTACATTGGCTAGAATGATAGTTTTCCTTCTGTTACTTTTTTTTGCACCGCGCAGGGAGTGAGGAGAAAAGGGGAGTGAATGAAGATGAGTAACGATAGTTGGACAGAAACAGGAGGAAAGAATCAGGATGAGTAACGAGAGAATAAACTAACAAGAGGGGAGTCGCAACACAAGGAGAACAACAGGAGGAGTTGACAGGGTGCGAGGCAGGATGTAGGCAAACAGACAGGGTGAATGGAGGTTGGACAGAAATTGCCCTGCTGCGTCTTTAAGAGGAATCATTGCAGGAAAGTAGTGAGGAAATCACCAGGAAGGCCTGCATTAAAATGTGTCTGACCCCTGATGGACTCCTGACTGCAGCCCAGAGCAATCTGCCTGCCTGCCTGGCTGGAGAAATATAGTCTGGGGGATTGGGCCTCGGAAACGCTCCGTCAAGACCATTCTGTGAGGCATGCACTAAGACAGCCCACAGCCCAAACCTCTCCTCCCTCCCTCCTTTACTTAGCCCAGCCAGCCACTCCAGGGTTGTTCTGTTTTGAACTGCTCCAGCCTGGGGGGGCTGATAATAATCTCTCTAGGGGGACATAAGATGGCCCCAGACTTGGAAAGCCAGCAAGCTGACAGACAGAAGGGATGTTTTTCTTTCACACACACTCTCTTTCTCGCTCTCTCCTGCTCCCTCTCTCTCCTACTCCCTCTCTCCTGCTCCCTCACTATCCTTCCCTCCTTCCCTCTCCCTCCCTCTCCCTCCCTCACTCCCTCCCTCCCTCCGTCTCAGCACAGGCCCCCACTGGCCCTAGAGGGGCTTCTAATTGCATTTCACAGGGACTGGACTAAATAAGGGCCTTGTTCTGCCTACAGTAGCCACCCTGCTGGGGGTTGGACAGCCAGGAGGAGAGGGGATGAGAGAGGGAGAGGAAGAGATTTGAGCCTCCTCTGTGTGTGACAGAAAGCTTTAACATGTCAAAATCCACTGAGACAGGGGTAGGATATCCCCTCCAGTCCAACCTTCCCTACTGTAATGGGAGAACAAGGGCGACTGAACAAAATAATGGCTTTGTGTGTGTTACAGATGAGAGCGAGAGTGTGAGAGAGAAGGAAAGAAAGACCAAGGGGAGGAGAGAGGGGGATGCTATATCCCCCTTGTGTCAGGCAATATTCTCCTTACCACAGCCCATAGTTGTGACCTACATTGTGGGTGATTGTGGGGAGGGTCAAGGGAGGTGTGGACGAGAAGGCAGGGAGGAAGCCTACACTCCTCTTTGAAGCCCGCATTTCAATATTTCATGAGACAAATTTTCACATTGGATGGGTGGTTTTGCCTGATCACAGTACCATACAGAATATCTGAAGAGTTATCCCCCTCATCATCCCCCTCATCACAGTACCATACAGAATATCTGAAGAGTTATCCCCCTCATCATCCCCCTCATCACAGTACCATACAGAATATCTGAAGAGTTATCCCCCTCATC
>JACXGJ010009273.1:0-24681 GCA_016801105.1 Esox niger
CTTTTTTTATGCTGGTAAGTTGTTTAACTTGGACCATTCCCTTACCATCTGTTTTGTTTTTACTTTTTCTAAGTGGTCATATGTGTTCTGCTTGCTGATGTTGCACATCTGTGTTCATTGCTAGGAACCCGAATGGTAAGCTCCTCTTCCCTGCGGAAGCTGCTGCAGGCATGTCCTAAGCTCCTCCTCTTGGATGTGTCCTTCTGCTCCCAGTTGGATGCTCGCATTGTCCAAGAGCTCTCTGGGCTCTTCCCCAATGTGGCCATCAAGAAGAGCTTCACCCAGTGACCTAAACCAGTGCCCCCCTCACATGGGAGCCGGTTTAGGCTAGCGGAGGATGGGCGGAATTGTAATGGATGAGGACTGCTGTAATATGGAACTATTGAGTTGTCAAACGTGACAGACTGTTTTTGGTAGGCAAAAGGTTTGAAATCAGGGTCACTGTTGCCAAAGCCACTACATTTGGTTGTCTGTCCGCTTCGTTACTGACACTTCTGGTGGTGGCTAATTGTTATCTGACATCAATATTTCATTTATCTAACACATATGACAACTTACATATATTATTGATTGCATATAGTTAGTACCAATAGTACTTTTGAAAAGTTTTTAGTTACAGGTGGATTAATGAGCCAATGGGAAACTAGCCAATGGGAAAACTTGAGAAGACTAGGTGGTCCTAATTATATGTGGAACGATTGGATATTTTGCCAGGAGACTGTTAGCACACCTACTTTTACAATATTTGCCATGGGGTCTTTAGTGACTACAAAGAGTCATGACACCTATTTAACTTCCCATCTGAAATAAGGCACTCTACACAGGGCAATGACCCGTTCACCGCCCTGGGGTATTGGGATTTGATCTTTTGATCAAAGGAAAGAGTACGACCCTACTAGCCCTCTTACATCAGTTCCAGCAGTATCTGGTCTCCCACTGCAAGCAGGCAATGGGATGAAGGGTGCTATGCATCTGAATCTGAAATCTCAGGGGTTTTTTTTGGTCTATTTTTTTATTGTTAAATGTTATTGTTTTCTTCAGAAACCAGCTTAGAATCCTTCTTTACTCTTGAAAGGAACATGTGACAGAGTCCTGTTTTGTTTCCACTGCCCCACACTACTAAAATCTACATCAGTTCAGAAAACATTGACAGTTTTGCTCAGACAAAAAAAGTTGCATACTTGTTGACTATTGTATAAATTATATTGCTATACTTAATTATTTATTGATCTAGTAATATATTACTGCACTGCTCCTTGTGATGGAAGTGTGATGAAATTCATTTATGTTAATGGTCGACTACGGGCATGAAAACTGTCAAAACCCGGCTCATAGTTTTACAACAGGCACAAGGTTTGTGTTTGGTGGTTCATTTTGCTACCTTAGTCTTATTCTTAAATGTATTACATTGATTTTTCCTTATCAGTATCCACAAAATATTCCATAATGACATAATGGTTTTTAGAAATCCTTGCAAATTAACAAAAACAGATCACATTTACATAAGCATTCAGATCCCTTGTCTCAGTACATTGTTGAGCACCTTTGGCAGCAATTACAGTCTAAAATCGTTTTGGATATGACACGAAAACCTTGGCACACTTATATTTGGAGATTCCCCCATTTTTCTCTGCACATCCTCTCAAGCTCAGTCAGGTTGTATGGGTAACATTGCTGCACAATAATTTTCAGGTCTCTCCGGAAATGTTTGATCAGTTTCAACTCCAGCCTCTGACTGGGCCACTCAAGGAAATTTACAAACATGTCCCAAAGCCACCTCTAAAATCTCTTGGCTGTGTGCGTTGGGTCATTGTCTGGTCCCAAGTCTGAGGTCCTGCGTGGTCAGGGGCAGGTTTTTGTCAACGATCAGTCTGTGCTTTGCTCTGTTCATCTTTCCTATGATCCTGACAAGTTTCCCAGTCCCTGCTTTATGCTGCCACCACCATGCATCACCATAGGGATGGTAGTGGCCAGGAGATGAGGTGCCTGGTTTTCTCCAGCCGCGACGCTTGCTATTCAGGCCGAAGAGTTCAATCTTGGTTTAATTAGACCAGAGAATACTGACTCTCATTGGCAAAAATCACAGAAATGACTCTTAAGACAAACTCCCATGCAGGCCTGATTGTTGTATTGCTGCAAAGCTGGTTGTTCTTCTTGAAGGTTTTCCCATTTCTACACAGGAATTCTTGAGCTCAATGTTTCTGAATTTGAATGGTACCCTTTCCTTGATTTGTGCCTAAACACAATCCTGTCTTGGAGCTCAACGGACAATTCCTTTGACCTCATCTGTGGTAGTGTAAATAAACAGGCGAGTGCCTTTCCAAATCATGTCCAATCAATTGAGTTTACCACACTGGTAGGCTCCAATGAAGTTGCAAAAACATCTTAAGGATGATCAATGGACCCAGGATGCACCTGAGCTCAATTAGAAGTGTCATTGACATTGCTTTGTCATTATGCAGTATTGTGTGTAGACAGATGAGGAAAAATAGGGCTGTAATGTAAATTTGTGTGGAAAATGTGAAGGAGTCTGAATACTTTCCGAATGTACTGTATGTAGACAACATTCTCACAGGATATGTGTATTGTTCAGTAAGAAATGGCATACCTCTAGCCAAATATCTTATCACTAGTTTTTAGTTTTTAAGCATTACATGGTATGATGTTGAATTGATCACTTATTAGGTTTATGAAGCCGTTTTAGCTATAAAGCCCTAAGTCGGCCTTGAAACAAGGACTCTGCAAAACAAGCCACAGTACGAAACATAGACATTGAGGATGTACTTGTGAGAACCCACAGACAGCATAATTTTGTGTGCGCCGGGAGGTCACATGGCACTCCTGCAAAATTTAGATTTCTTTGGGACAACTGCTGTAAAGGAGATGCGCCTGTAACTTTACACTCTCTTGGTGTGTTGGATATCGACCATGCTACTTCAGACATGTGCATTGTTGAATCCCCCTTTTAAAAGGAAGTGGACGTTTGCTTTTGAACACATGCTAGCAAGTATGTGAAGTATTTTTGTGCCTTATATTAATGACTGAGTGGTTTGATGTTTGTATGTAGTGCTTTGCTCCCTGCCCTTTACCAAAGTAATTAGCAAACCCAAGGTCTTGACTTCAGCTTTAGTTTGACCTAAAGAAGAAACATACACAGATCTGTAATCTTGATTGATGTATGCAAACTATATTTTTAAGGAGAGGAGTGGATTATCTTCCATCTTTCAAATTCATTTTTTATTAGATGAATGTTAACGTGAACATCTGCTTTTTTGTATTATATTTCCTTCAGTGGACATGTGCACTCTTCTTGCTTGAATCACTGACGTTACCCAGGCAAGAGCAGTGGCAAATGGTATTGGAAACAATGTTAACACTTTACAAAGAACACACATTCTGTCATAAACCACAATAGCTATCCTCATTTGCCTGGTTACTAGCTGACCAATGTCACTATGTTGAAATTATGTGACTATTTTGTGACTATTTTTGTGCATTGATGGACTTTGACCAATCTGTTTTGGATTTGTGTGTGTGCCAACAAAAGCATTGTGCCATCAGTAAAACCTGAAGTCATTAACCTTCAGCTTTTGCTAGTGTGAATACATGGTGTCCCCAATGCTCACCGGCAAAAAAACTCTACCATGATGAAACTGGGTGCTTCAATTTCACCTGATTTTCAATAAACTGAAGGATGATGACGGAGACAGACGATTCTATTCATCTCTATGTATTGCTTCACAACTTGTTTTGACCCTTCTTTTTAAAATATGCCACAAAATATGTAAGATAATTATTTTTGGATTCAGATAAAGCTTTTAACCCAATAAAGACTTCTCAAGGACATTTTTTATGTTCAGTATGTATAAAAAGAAAGGTTTAGATCAAAGTTCATGTTAAATAAACTCTTTCTGTGTTGACTCAACACACTAACTCCTAAGATAGGTGCCTTAAACAAATCAATATGTAGTAAATAGGAGCAGTAGTTTGTGAAATAACTGGAGGCCATTAGTCAGCTTGGATGGGGCTGAAGCATTAGCCTTAACCCTCTGCCGTTTTACTGACGATTAATACTACAGAGTGAAGTGACATTTGCTTGTCTCCTTAACTGCCTTTTAATGAATTGTTTATGCCTGGTTTAATGATGTATATTGTGGTCCTGTAATGTGGCCTAATGACGGAGAATGAGGCAGCCGCCGGTGATGTATTCATTTGGACTGTCTCCCTGATGATTACCGGTCCACCGCCACCACTGCCTGTGTCCAGATACGAAACAGAACGTCATGGAGACTTTCTCCTGTGTTATAGTTTTTCTGCTGTCATGCTCAAATATAATCCTGTTGCATCCATTGTGTGTCCTTAGCAATTAGTTCAGCTTTGATTTGTTTTTCAGCAGCCAAGGCCTGATTAATCTAGAAAAAAAGATAAAATGATTGCCTCTTAAGTAAAAGGTTCTTAAGTCAAATCTTTTGGGCAGATTAACTGAAAGCAGACTGTTTTTGTAGTATGCTCAGTGTTGGTGAAACAAGCAAAGCAGAATGTGTTTATTCTAATTATAGGATTATAATCATAGATGGTACAGTGATATAAGCAGTGATATAAGCTTTTGCACAGGTGCAAATTGGGTACGATTGCAAACCCAACAAATGAAGAAAGGCTACTGAGCTCATTACAATGCCAATAGGGTTATATTGCAACTGTTTCTGGCGTAGAAAAGTTCAACTTTAGTCTTGATAGCAATTCTTCAATTATTATGATTATTCCTAGGACGTTAGGTGATACTAGTAAGCCTATTACTGGCTAATAAACTGTTAAAACATACAGTGGCAAATGCCATTCAGTTCATAGATGCTATGGTGGAGATAAACTTGATAAGAAATGTTAGTCATTTTAGCACAATGCTCAATGTGTCTAGCGACTGCTGAAACATGTAATGCCGTGTCATAATGGTTCATCTTTTAACTTGATGAAAAAGTTATCATCACTTGTATTGATAGTTATTGTATCAATGTCATTCACAAAGGAAAGAACGTTGTTATGCTACAAATTCTTCAAAACGTTCCCCATTGACACCAGGTCAGGGAGGCTCAAGACATTCTCAGGACAACTGAGGTTTTGGGGACTATAACTACAGTCCCCTCCAAAAGTATTGAAACAGCAAGGCAAATTCCTTTGTTTTTGTTGTTCACTGAAGACATTTGTGTTTAAGATCAAAAGATGAGTATGAAACAAGAGTTCAGAATTTCAGCTTTCATTTCCTGGTATTCACATCTAGATGTGTTAACTCAGGACATACCACCCTTTGTTTGTGTACCCACCCATTTTTCAAGTGAGCAAAAGTAATGGAACATGTGATTGACAGATGTTTCTTGTTGCCCAGATGTTGATGTTGTTTACAGAAATATTGTGAGAGCTGTGAAGAAAACCCCCAAAACATCAGTGACATCACCAATGACCTCCACAGTGCAGGGGTGAAAGTATCACAATCCACTGTTCGAAGAAGACTCAGAGAGCAGAAATATAGAGGCCACACAACAAGATGCAAACCACTCATCAGCAGAAAGAATCGGAAGGCCAGTTTGAAATTTGCAAAGAAGTACAGAGATGAGCCGCAAAAGTTCTGGAGCACAATCTTATGGACTGATGAGACCAAGATGAATCTCTACCAAAGTGATGGTAAGGCCAAAGTGTGGTGAAAGGAACTGCATATGATCCGAAGCATACAAGTTCAACTGTGAAGCATGGTGGCGATAATGTCATGGCTTGGGCGTGCATGGCGGCTTCTGGAACAGGCTCATTAATATTTATTGATGATGTAACTGATGATGGTAGGAGCAGAATGAATTCAGAATTGTACTGAAACATTTTGTCTGCCAATTTACAAATAAATGTATTGATACTTATCAGGAGGAAGTTTATCATTCAGAAGGACAATGACTCAAAGCACACTGCCAACAAAACAAAGGACTTCATCAGGGGAATAAAGTGGAAGGTTTTAAGACTGGCCAATTCAATCACCTGACCTCAACCCAATAGAGCATGCATTTCACTTCTTTAAGAGGAGACTGAAAGGAGAAACTCCCCGAAACAAACAAGAACTGAAAGAAGCTGCAGAAAAAGCCTGGAATAGCCTAAAAAATTAAGAATGCAACTTTTTGGTGATGTCGATGGGTCGCAGGCTTGAGGCTTAGCAAGGGTTATGTCACAAGCAAGGGTTATGCCGCCAAATATTAAATGTTATTTACTTTAAGATAATTTGTTCCATTACTTTTGCTCACCTAAAAATGCTGCGGTCTAATACAAACGGTGATATGTCCTAAGTTGTTTAACACATCTAGATGTGAATACCATGAAATTAACTCAGAAATTCATAACAAATCGTCCATATAACTCAGAGACATTCAACCTTCTCGATATATTTGATTAGATTCAACTTTGTCATTGGACAGTACGAGTATGGTAAAATGAAATAGAATTAGCATCTAACCGGAAGTGCAAATAGAAGAGGGCAGGAAATGTACAAGTATTAAGTTAAGTGAGTGTTACAAGTGGAATGTATAGATGTGCAATGAATGAAATACAGTGCAAAATGTCAATTCTAAATGAGCACTTACGGCAAATAGGGGAGGGCAAGAAATGCACAAATTTATATGCATTAAGTATCTGTGTGCAAGTGGGAATGAAAAGTTGTGCGATGAGGCAAATGCAAGTACAAATGACAATTCTGACAGTGCAATTAAGCAGGTTGGAGGTGTAAGGTAATCTGTACAACTGAAATGCGGGGATAGCAGCAATGAGGTACGAGGTACAGATGCATGTCACAGCCGAAAAAAGAAAAGCAACTACAGTGGCAATTCTGAAATGCGCAGTGCAGAAAACTGAAGGTGCAAGGTGGCATGTGCAACTGAAATGTAGAGATTGCAGCAATGATGTTCACGAGGTAGATAAGAATACAAGGGAGTAGTGCAACAAGGTCTCTGAGAGGCAGTACTAAGTGGTGGGTGGGTGGATGGGTGGGTCACTATATGAGGTTTCTGAGACAAACATGGTTTGCTTTTTTTTCATATTGGAGCTAAGGATTCTTTGGCTTAACAAGTTAAACCATTTCCCATTCAAAGTCAGTGGAATTACAAAACCAACCAGATGGCATATCATTTTGGTCACTGACATGCAACGCTAGACTTGTTTTGTTTAATCTGACAAATGAGAGGACATTTTCCTTGAGCTGTCATTGAGATAGCAAGTCCAACGCCATTTCAGGTGCATAAAATGATCCACTTAGCAATTTCATTTCAAATGGACAAGTTGGGACACTGCGAAACATTTAAATAAAAACACAATGCAGTTATGTGCAAATAATTCAAACCCTATATTCAATAGAAGCTAGTACAAAGACAAGATATCAAATGTTGAAACTGAGAGATGCTACTGTTTCTTGATATATACACCGATCAACCATAACATTATGACCATTGGTCTAACATTGTATAGGTTCCCGTTTTGCTGCCAAAACAGCCCTGACCTGTTGAGGCATGGACTCCACTAGACCCCTGAAGGTGTTCTGTGGTATCTGGCACCAAGACTTTAGCAGCCAATCCTTTTAGTCCTATAAGTTGTGAGGTGGGGCCTTCATGGATCTGACATGTTTGTCCAACACATCCCACAGTTGCTCGATTGGATTGAGATCTGGGAATTTGGAGGCCAAGTCAACACCTTGAACTTATTGTTGTGTTCCTCAAATCATTCCTGAAACATTTTGGCTTTGTGGCAAAGCGTATGTTACGCCCCCTCCAACTGCTCATGGGTGAGGAGAACACAACCACCCAAGATCACGCACACCGGATAAGGGCCTACTGAAAAGGGGTGAGTGTCCTGGCTAAAGGTGGAACAAGAAGAAGCAAGACAACCATGTAGACATTACCCATCTGCTGGGGTTTTATTGTCTGTGTAAAAATTATCTAACAAAGAAACAAGGGAAGGAGGGCAGCAGGTGCACGGTACAGGAGTAGGGTAGTGCCAACCGTCTGTCAAATCATAGAAAGAATACATAAAAACCCTGAGCTTACCTACACCTCTAAACCCGCCTGCCACAAGCTAACCTAACACACAACTTACCTCACTGCAAAAAAAAACACTGGGCGACAGCCGCTGTTATCTAACCTAGTGTAAATAACAGTGGGCTACCTACGGGTGTATGTAAACCCCAGGGTGTCTACCTAACCCTACTCCATAGAGGTCTGGGACAAGGAGGTTTACACATACAAGTCTCTCACTCTCAATACAATGCAAACAAATAAAAGCTAACCTAAACAAACAAACTGAATGTCTTTATAGGGCGCCAAGCTGCTCGTGATTAATGATTGAAGTTATGGCCCCGCCCACATCATCGGCAGCAACTCACCACACCTGGGAATGGAACACACACACACACACACACACACACACACACACAACAAAGCCAGTCCACAGGACGTAACAATGTGAAATCCTGTTGAAAAAGGCTAATGCCACCAGGAAATACCATTGCCATTAAAGGGTGCACATGGTCTGCAACAATGCTTAGGTACGTATCAAAGTAATATCCACATGAATGGCAGGACCCAGGTTTTCCCAGCAGAACATTGCCCAAAGCATCACACTGCCTCCGCCGGCTTGGCTTCTTCCCATAGTGCACCCCAGTGCCATGTGTTCTCCAGGTAAGTTCTGATGTGTCCATTGAAGGCGCTTTCAGTAGTGGCTACAGGGGTCAGCAAGGGCACCCTGACTGGTCTGTGGCTATGCAGCCCCATATGCAAGACTGTGCAGGCAAATAGTGCAATAATTTAAGAATGTTTAGGGATTTCACCATCCATGGTACATAATATTACTAAAAGATTCAGAGAATCTGGAGAAATCTTGTTAAACCTGTCCCTGTACATCTTAAAGAGATGTTTTGCATTCTCCTGATCTATTACCACAGACAGACCATTTAATCTGTTCATGTTGATTCATTAAATAGTTGGTTTATGAGGGTTAGTAGCCGTAGACCAGAATGAAAGGATACACATTTGATTTGCTTTGTTCTCAAACTTCGGAGTCTCCTACTGACAAATCTAGAACATCTTCTGGAAGAAATAGTTAATTCTCCTGTTACAACTTGATTTCTGTAAACAAATCTGATGTTCATCTACAGTTAGGCCTCGGGACAGTTTGCTTTAATCAGTACTGAGTTTTTAGCGGTTGGGATGTAATCTCTATTGTTGAGGGGTCATACTGAGATGTATCGTTGGCACCCTGCTGGCCATACATGTGTGAAAGCATCATGTCTCATTGTTAATGTATGCTAGGACTACTTCGGAATTAGTCCAGAGAAACCAGTCAATATCAAATCAGGCCCTGGAAGCAGATTCACACTGGTTTGCTTGTACTTGGCAGAGCAATCAAGTACCACTCGTTTTTCTGGCTTCTTAGGATGATAGGAATATATAATTCCTCCACTTCATGTCTACCTTTTACTTGTTTAACACCCTAATTTTCAATGACAATAAACAACTTATACTTTTCATATTTTAGCAACAAAATTTGATAGGGGTCAATAGAGGTCCATCTTAACACCAGTATTCAGTAAGTTCTCACGCTTTAACAGTTGTATCCAATCAGTAGACAGACCTCTCATTGTCTATATTTAATTTACTTTCATGAAGAGATGACTCCAACGTTTTGCCATTTTACAGGTTGTAATGGGGATGTTGTGACGCTCCTCCTGCCCTGCTTGTAGTTCTCCTTAGTCTTCTTACAGGAAGGTGTGGATGGAGCCGGGATGATGAGAAGGTGGGCAACAACTGTAGAAGATCGAGGGGTGTAATTACACTGTTCCATTTAAATAAGGCCATGCATCATACAGATGTCCTTTGATGATTTATTTCCACTTTCCGTCGTAAGACACAGTGAAAACTACAAAAAATAAGTACACAAAATACAATTAGTTAAATATACTTACAGTCATTTTACGTTTTACAGTTTCTTAAGTACATTCCTTAACTCAACGGGTCCACAATGTTAGCATCACAACAGTACAGAAAGTGCATTAAATGCCAAGAAATTACAACAATTATTCAACACAAATATAATAAGGCTGAAATACAAAAGCACAATTACTGTGTGCACCTCTTGGACCTTGCAAAATCTTTGAGGCAGTAAATCTTTTCATTGCAGCCACGTTGACTCTCCATGTATTATTTTTACACGCAATGCAAAAGGTGTGGCCTTCGTTAACCTCTGATAATTTGACCTTTGACCACAATATCAAAAATTGCATTTATAATAAAGAACAAAATGTAAACAAGAATTTTCTAAGGTAAAATATTTTGGTACAACTTTTGATTAATGCATATATTTAAACGCTAATGAAATTATCAAAAGTAGACTAAACCTGAAATCTCAGTAACACTGTCCCGCAGACAGTTACAGGGGGTCAAGTCAAGTCTAACTTCCCGAATAAACCGTACTACGGAAGGTGAATACGTTTTACCCGGGGTATGCTTTTTTGGCAATTTACGCTGCATCTCCAAACTGCTCGGAGCAGGTTATCTTCATGGTTTACTCGATGTTACCCCACAGAGGCGTCGCTAGGACATCAATACATTCCGGGCTTAGCCCCTCCAGCCCCGTGCGGGACAGAAAATACATGTTTTTTAATGTGCATGCGGAAAATGTTGATGTACACTCTAGCGACCATACACGTCTACATTGTCATAATGCACGATCGGGATAATAGATCAGGGGCGTTTTTTATTATGAAATGTTTTGGTCAATTTGAGATTCGGGGCTATTCATAAAAGATCCGTGGCTAAAGACCCAGACACCCAGGCCTTACGACGCCACTGTTACCCAACGTAATCATCGCTCTTCCGTCCACAAAAGACCGGCACATTTGGGAGACCCAATCGACAGTGGCGCACGGATTTAGAATCTCCCTCTGCAGGGTTAGCGTATTTAGAGACCGTGTGACTCCTATTTTACCCCGATTATGTTTTCTAATAAATATATAAATTATCATCTGAATTCCGTATCTTTGCGGCTTCTAGGGCCACATGTATCTAATGCCACTCGCCGGAGTAATGCCCTCCCTGTTGAACAGAAAAGTGCGCTTTGCTTTGCAATATTTTGCCAGCAGACATTTAATGTATTCTATTGGTAATGCTGAACATCTGAGCAAGAATACTATATGCCGGGCAGTTCGCTAATTGGTAGATGTTCTCACCAAACAGCTTGATGTATTTGTTGTGTTCCCTGGCCATTTAAGCATTAAGATCAAATATGCTTTTTATGCGATCCCAAGTAAGTAGCAAAAATACGTGGTCTATTGTTAATATGCATATACTGGGCCTAGGTAATATATAAAGAACTCATTTTTTCCATAGGAACCCCGAAAGTGATTGGTGTTGTTGACCGTACACATATCCCCATTTGAGCGACCCTGGGATAACACGAGGGGGGTTATGTGAATAGGTAGTAATTTCACACTATTAATGTTCAGGTATGTGATCATTAAATTCATACAGCCTAAAGCATCTATGGAGTAGATCTTAAATAATGAACAGTGAGTAATGGACCAATTTCAGAGATGTAGGCCATACCTGAATTATCTTAATTGTTTGTGTTAAAACTTTCTAGAAGTTTCTTTACACACTTGTGGGTGCTGCTATGTTTGTTTAGCAACCAAAGATAAAGGTGATAAGATGAGTAACTCCGGATGATTATTAACAGACCAAACTTTGGTTGCTAAACCAAATTCCTAATATTATGGACATAAAAAATGTGATGCATAACTAGTAAGCAGCATTGTGTTTTTGGGAAGCGGTGGATGAAATTTGTTGTGATGAAATGAGCACAATCTGGAACTTTGAGTACTGAAATCACGTGCAAAAAACTCATGCTTGTGGGGGAATTTAGTATAATTAGAAACTTAGACATGAAAAGATAAAAATGCGCACTGGTGGGGTGGCAGAAAATATAACTGAGGGGGCTAAGCTCCCAATGAGGGGGCTACAGCCTCACAATACCTAATGATGTCATACTAGGAGAACGTCGGTCTGCGTTTGGTGTAAATCAAACAGGAAATGCCTACATACTTCCGGGTCACGATTACATTTTTTTAAATACTTATTAAATGTATTTAAATGGTATGTGTGCTGTATTTTATTAGCTATATATTATATTTAAAATATATAAATAATTATAATAATATGTATAATATTAACATATTACCTTTTAGACCATCTTATTATCAATGTAATATTAAGTCAAGACTCTCGAAATATTAAATAAAAGATATTTTCTGACATCTTTATGCGTTGTTTAACAGGAAACAGGTGAAAGAAAGAGGGGAGTTTGGAATTATGGAATTGTATACAATAAACAATATATTTTAGAGTAATCATTAAATATAGAATACTTGTATTTCAGTCATTATGGGATTTAAGTACTTGTTTTAAATCAGGAGTAGTGATTTGTAAAGAATTCTTGAATATTCTTTGTTTCACATTTCATTATTATTAGGTTTGAAATTCAGATGTGATCACAACTTCACATAACACACTGATATAAAATAGGTTACTGTGCCCTGAAGAGTTTTTGGAAAAAGTAAATAAATCTAAATCTAGAAAGAGATATGATTGGCACCCCTATTTAGTATTTCGTGCTAACAGCACTGAGTTCTCATATAATGTTTCAAAATGTGGGTGAACACATAGGAAGCAATTTGTGACCATTCCTCTACAATGAAAACTCTCAATCCTTCAGAGACCTTGGTTCTGGCTTGTGGACTTTCCTTGTCAGCCCACCCACATGTTTTCAATAGGATTTAGATTAGGCGACTGCAATAGCCCATGCAAAATACTTGATTCTATAGTCAATATATATTTTTTATTTGGATGTACGGTTTGAAACGACAATCCATTTTTATTTCTTGGCAGAGGCAGACATCTCCAGTTCCTTGGAGTCCAGTTCCTTGGAGTCCTTTTTTGCTGTGAAGTAGGATTAAGTTTGATATTTGGGGGACATTTGCAAAAAAAAAAATCACAAATGTTATTATTATTGGATGGGAACAATATTCCTGCGTAATTGCCACGCCCTTACCATGTTTCCATGGAACCTAACCCTAATAAGGTTCCCAGGCCTTTGAAAATAAAACAACACACAACATCACACATTCTCAACAACACTTCACTTCACTGCATGACACACCTCTGGTGGTTAGTTAAAATGTCTTCTCATAGAACCTCACGCCAATCAAATTTGTAATAACATTTTGCAAACTTAACGTGTTTACACTTGTGGTTTGGTGACAGCAAAGGCTGTCTTTTTATAATAATTGCCTGTTTTGTGATTTATATAGGCGTGCCAATAATTGTCAGTTATATTTCTGAAATATCATATTGATAAGATTTTTCTTGGGAAAATGTTGACTCAATTAAAGGTAAGACTGAAATTATATTTTGACTTTAAAGATTAAACTGGAAACACTATCCTTGTGTTAATAAATCATATATACAGTGCCTTGCTGTGACGGATTGCTCCGCCATCTCCCGTATTCTCCATCTTACCAACAGCCATGAACTCATCCCAGTCCCATTCATTTGTCTTGTCTTGTCAATCATTGTTCACACCAGGTCCCAATCAATCCATTAGTATGTGTTTAAATGTTTCTCCTCTGCACCCCTCCGTTGTTAGTCATTGTTCCATTTTGCAGTTACCTCAAGTCAGTGGTGAGTGTCTTATTTTTGTATAAACCTTTAATTTCATTCATTTTGTATGTTTGTGCAGTGCTTGGTGTTCATTGTAAATAAAGACCTGAATCAACTGCAATCCTATGCCTGCGCCTGGTCCGCTTCACCCCACTACAAGAATTGTGACACTTGCAAAAGTATTCCCCCCCACTTGGCTTTTTACCTATTTTGTTGCATTACAACCTTCAGTTCAATATTTTAATCTGAATTGTATGTGATGGATCAGAACAGTTGGAGAAGTGAAATGAAAAAAATATATACAAATCTATTTTTTTTATAAATAAAAAAACTGAAAATTGGCATGTGCATATGAAGCCCATAAAAAGCTCTGGTGCTACCAATTACCTTCAGAAGTCACATAATTAGTGAAATGATGTCCACCTGTGTGCAATCTAAATGTCACATGATCTGTCAGTACATATACAAACCTTTTTTGAAAGGTCACAGAGGTGGCAACTCCTAAGCAAAAGGCATCACTAACCAAACACTGCCATAAAGACCAAGGAACTCTCCAAACAAGTAAGAGACAATGTTGTTGAGAAGTACTAGTCAGGGTTAAGTTATGAAAAAATATCAAAATCTTTAATGATCCCCAGGAGCACCATCAACTCTATCATAAACAAATGGAAAGAAAATGGCACAACAGCAAACCTCCCAAGAGACGGCCGCCCACCAAAACTCATGCACCGGGCAAGGAGGGCATTAATCATAGAGGCAGCACAGAGACTGAAGGTAACCCTGGAAGAGCTGTAGAGTTCCACAGCAGAGACAGGAGTATCTGTACATAGGACGATAATAAGCTGTACCTTCCATTAAGTTGGGCTTTATGGCAGAATGGCCAGAAGAAAGTCATAACTTTCAGCAAAAAACAAAATGGCACGTTTTGAATTTGTGGAGAAAGGCATGTGGGTGTAAGGTGTTCTGGTCTGATGTGACTAAAATTGAACTTTTCGGCCCTCAAAGAAAATGTTGTCTGGCACAAACCCAACACATCACATCGCCCAAAGAACACCATCCCCACAGTGAAACATGGTGGTGGCAGAATCTTGCTGTTGTGTTGTTTTTCCAGCAGCTGGGACTGGGAAACTGGTCAGAGTTGAGGGAAAGATGAATATCCCTGTATTTAGCACCATCCTTGAGTAAAACCTGTACCACTCTGTGTGTGATTTGAGGCTAGGACGGAGGTGCACCTTCCAGCAGGACAATGACTCCAAACACAATGCTAAAGCAACACTTGAGTGGTTTAAAGGGAAACATGTAAATGTGTTGGAATGGCCTAGTCAAAGCCCAGACCTCAATCCAATAGAAAATCTGTGGTCAGACTTAAAGATTGCTGTTCACAAGCACATCCAACTTGAAGGAGCTGGAACAGTTTTGCAAGGAGGAATGTGCAAAAATCCCAGTGGTAAGATGTGGCAAGCTCATAGAGACTTATCCAAAGCGACTTAGAGCTTTGATTGCTGCAAAAGGTGGTTCTACAAAGTATTGACTTTAGGGGGGGTGAATAGTTATGCTATTCACCCTCTAGGAGTTGCTAGCGTGTGATGAATTTAATTGTAAATGTAAGTATACTTTTGGCAAGGGGCATCCTGATAGTGTGACTTTGTATCTGGTACTTAAAATCACCATGTGAGATAATCACTGAAGGTACTGGTAAATACTGCAATCCAAATTTGACTAGATTGAGCCCATTAATCCAGCATTTTAAAATATCCCTTGGTGCAACCTGCTTACTGACTTATTTGCAATACCCATAATTGTGTCATTATCTTTGGTCTTCTGAGACATTTCCTTGTCTCTCACCTTTCCCTGTAACTCTATTGTTTTTTTTTCTGTAGCATATACACAGGGGTCACAGTGCTGTAAAAAGGAGTTCCTGGTGTCCGTCACATCATTTTATTGAACATCCTCTCCATTCTCAGGTAATACTTAATCTAATTTTAATACAGTACCTCAGTTAAATCATCAGTGCACATCATAAATAGAAAATTTATTTGTTTTTTATTTGCCGTTCCTGAACTACATTTACTGTTATAACCCCATCATTATGCTTTATTTAACAGAAAATAGGGCAAAGTAATTTTTGGTCACACCACAACACCCTGGGGAGGTGGCCAGGAAAGATCCAGTGGAGTAACAACGCTTACACTTCTTAGCCTAGTCATATTAAAAAGCAGTGCACAGTAGTAATGTACTCTCGTGAAACATGGGGAGGTACTTTTACCACCTTTAGTTAAAAGGCATTAGTAACCTGTGTTCTATACACAAGCATCTTACATATTATTTTATATCTTAACTTTCACATTGTGGTCTTAGACAACTTCGGTATTTGTTGTATGTTTGTGTTATCAGTCCAATAGGTACATTTACTGAGACATCCCTTCATTAAGAATACAAGCTGTTGGCTATTACTGACCTATAGTATCCCATAAATGTTTGCACATTGTCTTTATATGGTCATTTTGATAATGGCAAAACATAACATTTTAACTTTTATGTATAGAAATGTTTAATGGTGAACAAGTGCCATTTTCTGGCCACTAAATTAGTTTTTCCAAATGTTCTTTCATCAGATTTAGAGAGAATGTGTACCCTCTTGCCATGAAGATCCTCTTCTCTTGATATCTGAAGATATGCAGCAGACAGAATTAAATCTCAGGATAAAGATGCCGAAAGTTTGTTCTTACAAATCAACACCTGGGGATTGCTCCTACTGTGTTAAATATTCAGGGTCAATGCACAGAGATAACTGGCCCTTAGTTCAGGAATACTATTCTGGAACTGTTTACTTGACCACATTAAGAATTCTATTATCATCTCTAAACAGTATAACAAGAAGACATTGCCATGACATTTTACATGATAGACCCACATGCCTGTAAGTTGATTCTAATGATTTAAGTTCTAATGCGCATAGTTCGGAAGACAGTGTTTACTTTGTGTGGCCAATGCATCCTGCTAAAAATCAGAAGTAGTTGTGTGTCCCCCTGGTTTAATGTCACTGAGAAGAACTTTTCGCAGGTTTTTCTTTACCATCCAAAGGGCTAGTGACTCAAACATGTATGTCCAGGAAGTTGGCTTGTGTGATGATGATGCTCCTCACTTGTAGAGGGATGTATATGAAAACTTATGCCCAGGGTTCTGTCCTTCAACCCGAGAGGTGTGAGGAAGTCTAATAGATCAATAATTGGATGCACCACCGTCTCTATGATCACAGGCAACATATGTTTATGTAATTGATTAATTAGGTGGCATTTTTATACATTAGGAATATTTTTTATTGTAAATAGGTGTTGTTTGTAATACATTTGAAAATGAAATACATGCTATTTAGGAATAATTACTTTTGAACAATTCGTTGGAGATTATGTATTGTACAGTAACAGGTGAGTCAGACTAAACTAATAGCAAGAGAGTACAGATAGGGATAACAGTAGGGAAGAGGTCACATGACTGTCAGGGGAAAAAAACTTGTTTCACTGAATTTTAAATCTTTTGCTAGATGTTTAGGTACCAGACCATACACGCAACCATGTTTCCTAAAACCATATTACATGGGTACTATTGCAACCAAGACAGTAAACCAACAGGAAAGCCATTGTGAAGTACTTGGCTTCACAACTAAAGCATAACCGTTATCTAGTTAGTTCATGAATGTAACAGACACAGAACATTCTGCACAACACCTAAACCAACAGTAGGGAAGAGATGTTATATAACTGTCAGAAAAAAAAAAAGTTTTGTATCGCTGAATTGTAAAACAGTGATTTTTGCTCTAACCAGGCCATAGACACAACCATGTGGCCTGAGATACCTGTTATCTACAGACAGTTGTAAAGCTAGAATTTCTCAACAACAAGAAGGCGTGCGAGCTGTTCCTTGAATGGAGCTTGCATGGCGGGGAGTTCAGACGGGAGTGGAGTAGACCAGGAGTGTCCAAACCATTCCACGGAGGGCCATGTATCTGCAGGTTTTTGGTTTTTCTTATGAATTGGTTCCCAGTTCACACCTAAACAACCAGGTGATGGTAGAAACTAACCAATTAGTTACCCAATTAGTCAATCAAGTACAAGGAGAGTACGAAAACCTGTAGACACACGGCCCACGGTGGAATAGTTTGGACACCCCTCAAGTAGACATTGCTGATGTGATTGGGAGACAGGAGGGATGATCTTACCGGGGGTGCTAGGAAAGCTATTAGGAAACGAATTCAGGGGAAGGAGGATGGGGATTCCAACTTGGGTGGGAATAAGTTAGTTAGAGGGGAGGTGGGAATGTGTGGAAGGGGGGTCTAAAGTGGTGGTAGTGTTTCATGTACTTACCGGAAAGATGATGAACCCTGTAACGTTGACCAAAGCGATTAAGGCGGAGGTTCGGCGGGTGTTAGATGCAAGGTGTTTACGTTTTGGTAGGGTACTTATTGTTGTGGCTGACGAAGCACAAAGAGATATATTGTTGAGTATGGATGTGTTATAAGGTAGACGAGTGAAGTGTCAGGTGCCGGGAAGTACCGCGATAAACAGAGGGGTTATTACAGGAGTTCCTGAAGAACTGACAATGGAAGGACTGCTGAGTGTGGTGTCTGGAGGTATACTGGTGAACGCAAGGTGGATGAACAGAAGAGAAGGGGGGAGTGAGACGGTGAGCCCGACGGTTTTGTTGGAATTTGGGGGTGGTCCGTTACCGAGTACGGTGCAGGTGGGGTTCATGAGTTACTATGTAATGGAATATGTACCGCCGCCACTGCAGTGTTTCAAGTGTCAGCGTATGGGACATGTAGCAGCTGTGTGTACAGGGAAACGTAGGTGTGCAAGAAGCGGGGGTCCGCATGAGTATGACAAGTGTGAAGGGCATAAGTTGAAGTGCTGTAACTGCGGTGGGGAACACAGTGCTCCATTTGGTGGGTGTATGGTGCAGATGCAGAGGCTCAGCGGTATTGAGTCATGAACAAGGTCACCTATGCTGAAGCAGTCCAGAGAGATGGTGGGTTGGTGTCAGATGTGGTGGTAGAGAGGCGTCAAGTAGTGTCGTCAGGGACATGTATGCATGAATGTCTTGTCGGTAAAGATACATTGGTAGTGGACAGGATTGGCTTCTTGGCGTTCGTTTGTAGTGTAGTGAATGTTAGTGAGCAGGTAAAGATAATGTCTGCACGAATATATCTGGTGGTACGTGCTGCTAGAGAGTTTCTTTGTATTTCTAAAGGCAATGATACATGAGGTGTTGAAAGGGACAAGAAGTGAAGAGGGTGAGTGTGCAGGCTTAGGATGGTGTTGGTGGTGCTTCAATGGAATGCAAGGAGTTTGGTGGATAAAGGGCAGGAGTTTAAGAAGTTTTTGTACAGTATGGATGTGGTACCTGATGTGGTGTGTGTACAAGAAATGTGGCTTTAGCCCACGTTGGATTTTGTGATCCCGGGCTTCAGGTCAGTTAGGTGTGACAGAGTGGAGGGTGCGGCTGGAGGCGGTGCTACATTTGTTAAAGTCGGAGTGAACTACAGAAGGGTGGAGGTACTGGTGTCAGATTGTGTGGGTATAGAAATTGTAGGACAAAAAGAGAATATAGGGATAGTGAATTTCTATAATCCCTGTGAGCGAGTGGTGTTGGGGGGACGTAGGAAGAGGTTGATAGGAGATTCAATGAGGAGAAGGTGATGTGGTGTGGAGATTTTAATGCACCTAACGAAGTGTGTGGGAGTGTGTGTACAGATGACAATGGCAGAACGGTGGAGGACTTTATGGGGTGTTGTGGCCTGGTGTGCATGAATGATGGGAGGGGTACCAGAATTTACATTGTGAGGGGTTCAGAATCGTGTCTGAATCTGACGCTGGTGTCTGCTGTGCTAGCGGGAAGGTGAGAGTGGGAGGTGCATAGGGAGACTACAGTAGGTAGTGATCATTATCCAGTTGTTTGTACATTAGTGTTTGGGGTTTGTAGACATGGTAGAGTGGTGCCACAAAGATGGTGTTTTAGGAAGGCAGATTGGAGAAGGGTATAAGCGTGTGTGTAGAGGATTGGGGGACATTGTGTTAGGGGAGGAGTCTGTGGATGTGTGCAGAGGGTAACAGCTAGGATATTGGCGTCTGCAGTGCTGGTGGTTCCGGTGTCCAAAAGAGGTGGTCAAAGGAGGGTGGTGCCGTGGTGGATGGATGAATGCACAAAAGGAGTGGTGGAAAGGGATGTTGCATTGAGAGCCCTGAAGAATGGTCTGACAAGATAAATTGAGGGATTATCAAAGGAAATGAGCAGTGGCAAGGAGGACAATTAAATCAGCTAAAAGGGAGGCGTGGCGTGAGTACTGTTTGACTTTTAGGAGTGGGACGGATCTGAGTAGGGTGTGGAGGATGTTTAAGAAGATGGTGGGGAAGGACTCGGGGGGATTCCAGTGTTGGTGGAAGGTGGTATTCTTGCGGTCACTAATCTGGATAAAGCCAATGTTATATGTGGAATGTTTGTGCATGTGCATCGGTGTGATCATATCATAGAGGAGGGTATGAGGAGGTACTGAGGGAACATGGGGATGTAATGGTGAGGAAAGAGGAGACCGGCGAGGGGATGGATTTTGAGTCCTCTATTAATTAATTGGAGATGGTGTAGGAAGACGTCCCCGGAAGACCGGATATATTATGTGATGGTGGAAAAGTGTTGGATTGTGTGAGACGAGCAGTGTTTTGAGCTGTATAATAAAATGTGGAGGTCTGGGTCTGTTCCGGCTGGGTGGAAAAGAGCAGTGGTGTTACTGTTTTTAAAACCGTTAAGGACCCTACAAAGGTGGCGATTTATAGGCCTATAGCATTGATGTTCAATCTGGGTAAATTGATTGAGAAGATGCTGGTGGCTAGGCAGGAGTTTCTTCTGGAGAAGAGGGGTTTGGTGAGTGATACACAGAGTGGGTTCAGGAGGGTAGGTCAACTGCAGATACATTGGTCACGGTTAGCACTGAGATAGTAAAAGCACTGATGTTGAAGGAAGTGATGTGTTTGGCGTATTTTGATGTGCAGAAGGCATGTGACACGATGTGGAGAAGGAGCTGTTGATTAAGTTTAGTAGGTTGTATAATTGGATCTTGAGTTTTTTGTTTTTGAAGGGTGTTCTGGGTTAAAATCAAATGAAAATCAAAAATCAAATCAATCAAATTTATTTTATAAAGCCCTTTTTTATATCAGCAGTTGTCACAAAGTGCTTTCTCCAAACACCCAACCTTAAACCCTTGGGAGCAAACAACAATAGTGATGAACGTCAGTGGCTAGGAAAAACTCCCTAAGAGAGACGAAATTTAGGAAGAAACCTAGAGGAACCAGGCTCCGAGGGGTAACCAGTCTTCTTCTGGCTGTGCCGGGTAAACAAGAGTCCAAATTTTAATATTTCAATGCATGTGGGCTAAGCCCAGAGTCTATTTTAACCTAGTCCAGATCGGAGGCATAACCAGATGGACAAGGACAGGGACAGACGGGGGGGGGTCAGCAGAGTGGCAGCTGAAATCGTCAGGTATCGTCTTGATCTGCAACACAACCAGGAGGAATTTGGACAGGGACCGCAACGAGTCAAGCCTGGTACTCCGCAGGTATGGGTTAAGACCTCATGTCCTCCTAAGTTTAAAACGACAGAAAACAGGGAACATTTTGTAAATGCATTCCTTAGATCTACAGGAATTTATAGGAGAAGGACAACTGACCCTACTCCCCCAGCACAATAATATAGCAGCATAAGATGTTGGGGCTGAGATAGGGGGGGTCCAGTGACACTGTGGCCCTAACCGGAGGAGGCCCCTCGACAGGGCCCAAAAGGCAGGAAATCAATCCACCCACATTGCCAAGCTTCAAACAAAGGGACGCCCACCAACCGCAACTGAACAAAAGCATGGATTAGTTTTTCCACATCTGTTTTTGATAGAGAGTTTCTGATTTTTGCAATGTTTCGAAGATGAAAATAAGCAACTCTTGGGATATATTTTATATGTTCATTAAAGGAGAGGTCAGGGTTGAGATTTCTTGCAGTTATTTGGGATACAACCATGCAGCCATCGAGGTTCACAGTGAGATCTGCCAATAAGAGTCTTTGTTTCTTGGGTCCTAAAATGAGCATTTCTGTTTTTCTTGAGTTTAAAAGCAGGAATTTCTCAGTCATCCACTTCCTAATGTCTGAAACACATGCTTCCATAGTAGCTAATTTGGGGGTTTCTCCATGCTTCATCGAAATATATAACTGTGTATCATTAGCATAGCAGTGAAAGTTGACATTATGATTTCGGATTACATCTCCAAGAGGCAACATATATAGTGAGAACAATAAAGGGCACTGGACCGAGCCTTGAGGAACACCAAAACACACTTTTGTTTTGGCCGAGGATATACCATCCACACATACGAACTGATATCTTTCAGATAAATAAGATTTAAATCAGGCTAGAACATTCCCACGTAGCCCAATATGGGGTTTCACTCTCTCTAAGAGAAGGGAGTGATCAAAAGTGTCAAAAGCAGCACTAAGATCAAGAAGCAACAGGATGGATGCGGAACCTTTGTCTGAGGCCATTAGAAGGTCATTTGTTACCTTCACAAGTGCAGTCTCAGTACTATGATGGGGTCTGAAACCGGACTGGAGTGTTATTTGTCTTCAGGAAAGCGTTCAGTTGTTGGGAGACAGATTTTTATAAGATTTGAGAGCAATGGGAGGTTTTTGATATTGGCCTATAGTTGTTTAAAGTGTCTGGATCCAGGCTTACCTAGCACCGAAAATGGCTCCTTGAGTAATTTAGTTGGAATTGGGTATAGTTGACAATTTGTGGGTTTAGAACTCATTACAAATTTAGTGAATGTGTCGAGCGATACGGGATCAAAAAGTTCCAGTGTCCCCATTGACACCTGTTTAGATAGGTTCAGGACATTCTCAGGACAACTGAGATTTTGGGTACTGTAATTATTTGAGGAGTCAGTTATTTGTTTTCTAATGGTGATGATCTTTTCATCAAAAAAGTTCATGTATTCATTACAGCTAAAGTGAAGACCCACTTCACTTGTTTAGCGTTGCTTTTTAGTTAACTTTGCAACTGTATCAAAGAGAAATTTTTGATTGTTTTTGTTCACCTCAATCAGGTTGGAGAAATACCCTGATCGAGCATATGTAAGTGCTTTTCGATATTTAAGTGTGCTATCTATGCAGGCTAGTCTGAATACTTCCAACTTGGTGGAGCGCCACTTTCTCTCCAATTTTCTGGAGGCTTGCTTTAGTGCTCTAGTATTTTCTGTGTACCAGGGAGCAAGTTTCTTGTTCTGTAACTCTTTCGTTTTAAGCGGAGCAACCATATCTAAAGTATTTCGCAGTGTTCCGTTCAGATCCTGGATTAGATCATTTGCGGATTTATTTTCTTTGTCACTGATAAGCAAGCATGGAAGAATATCAAGAAAGCTATTTGTAGTTCGAGAATTTATAGTGCGGCTTTTGAAACTCATAGTAGACTTCTTGTTTTTACGGTAAATGTAATAAGACAGTGATCCGACATTCCAGGATTTACGGGGGAAATGATTGGACCTAAAATATCGATTTCTCTTGACAAGACTAAATCTAAGGTATGATTGTGGATATGCGTTGGACCTGAGACATGTTGGATAAAACACATTGAGTCAAATATCGCTTCAATGGCTTTTTTAAGAGGGTCGTTTGACATTTCCATATGAATATTGAAATTGCCAAAAATTAGAATACTATCTGCCATAACTACAAGGTTAGACAATAATTCTGGAAACTCATTCAGGAACATTGTATATGGCCCGGGCGGCCTGTAAATAGTGGCTATGTAAAACTATTTATCAGCCTGGTTAACTTTCATGAGCAAGACTTCAAAAGAATGAAAACCAGTGATGTGTTTAAGAGTAAATGTATATTTGCTGTCGTAGATATTAGCAACACCCCCTCCTTTTCGGGATGCACGGGGGATATGATTACTAATATAGCCAGGAGGAGAGGCCTCATTTAGGGCAGTAAATTCATCAGCCTTCAGCCATGTTTCACATAATCCAATAACATCAAGTTTATGATCAGAGATCAATTCATTTACTGCAATTGCCTTTGGAGCAAGGAAGCTAACATTTAGGAGTCCCATTTTGAGACGCGAGGTAATATAGTAATTCTTATTTGTGACCGAGGTGGAGGAATTTATCTATTGTTAGCGCTTCCTTGTGTAACGTTTCTCAGTCTGGAACGAGTCACAGTCGCAATAGGCAACGCTGTACTAACTACTCTGGCTATGCTATTGGCAGACTCCACTATGCCAGCAGGCTGGCTAACAGCCTGCAGCCTGTCCTGCATCCTATCTCATGGTGAGGCTAGAGGAGTGAGACTCCTGTCAATGTTTCTAGATAAAAGAAGAGCACCACTCCAGCTAGGATGAAGTCCGTTGCTCCTCAGCAGATCAGGCCTGACCCTATTTCTGGGCAAGTCCCAAAAAGAGATCCAGTTATCTACAAACTCTACCTCGTGTGATGGGCAGAACTCTGTTTTTTGCCAGCGATTGAGTTGGACAAGTCTGCTGTAGAGCTCGTAACTACCCCTAGCTGGGAGGGGGCCAGAGACAATTACTCGATGCCGACACATCTTTCTAGCTAATTTACACGCTGATTCTATGTTCTGCTTCGTAACCTCTGACTGTTTCATCCTAATGTCGTTGGCGCCAACGTGAATAACAATATCTCTGTACTCTCTATACTTGCCAGATTTTGACTTTGCTAGCACCAACCCCAGATTTGCGGCTACGTCGGTGGCTCTGTCCCCCAGTAAACAGTGTACGATCGCTGGCTGATTTGTTAGTCTAATACTGCGGGTAATGGAGTCGACGATGAAAAAAGTTTTTCCGGGCCACCGGTTGAAAATGCCTGTCGATCATTCCCCTCCGAAGACGGCTCAGGTCTTGACT
>JACXGJ010009274.1:0-24681 GCA_016801105.1 Esox niger
TCCCCGGCGCGCCCCGTGTCCGTCCCCGGCGCCCCCCCCGTGTCCGTCCCCGGCGCGCCCCGTGTCCGTCCCCGGCACATTGTACCTGAACCCTATAGCCCAAAGGGAGGTCTCCGTCCTGGGTTAGACTCAGGGAGTGGGCAGGCCTCTGTCATGCAGCCTATTAGCAGTCTGGTCAACCGGTTAGGTGGGCAGGGCTAAATTGTTGGAACATTGATTCCCACTGGGGATTAGTGAGAACGTTGCCATCGATAAGTGTCTGCTAAATGACTGAAATGCGTGTGTTTATGTGAGTGTCAAGCCGCCACTTTGTGTGTGCGTGCGTGTGCGTAAGCAAGCATGTGAGGGTTAGCATGCGGTATGGATAGAAGTGTTTTGTCCACAGGGCAACTCTGGCTTATAATAATCACACAGTCACAGGCAGATGGGGAGGGAGGCCGGGCAGGAGACTGAGGGAGGGAGGGGGTTAGGGAGGGAGGGGAGAGGTTACTGGTAAACAGACATCGTGATCACATTTCGATGAGGACTGATTTCCAGTGTTGCCTATTGGATGAGGACCTACCCTGGTGTGTCGGTTTGGGTTGGAGAACACAGCGCTGTTATTTATTATCGGTTTAAAAAGCCCCCACTTCTGCTGCTTTATGAAAATATCTGAACATCACATTTTCTTCAGGCTAGTCTATTTCACCGACATCTCTCTGTTATTTCTCTTTGTCTGCCTGCCTGTATCTCTGTCAATGGAAACAAGTCTGCTTTTTTGGTTTCCTCCATTTGTCCGCTGTCTTTTTCTACAGTCCTAACGGGTGTTTGTCTGTTCCTCTGAAGGACAATATGCCTCAGACGCCGCCACTGACGGGCATACTGGTGTCCGGTGGTTACAATAAGAACCTTTACCAGAGCCAAAGCTCCGCCGAGGGCCAGGGTTATGGCAACGCCGGACTGTATTACCATGACAACACCCTGGTGTCTGGCTCATTGGAAGCCCTCATCCATCACCTCGTCCCCAGCCTGGACTACTTCCCTGATGTGAGTCACCGCCCCTTTACCTTGTTCCTCTTCATCTCTCTTCTGTCATTGGTCTCTTTCTTTCTCTCTCTTTTTGCCGGTTATTATTAAACTTTCCTTCAGGGTTAAAAAGAAGCATCCACCCGTATCTCTCCACAGAGGACGTACGTCTTCACCTTCCTGCTCTCCTCCCGTCTGTTCATCCACCCGTACGCGCTCCTGTCCAAGGTGTGTCACCTGTGTGTGGAGCAACAGAGACTCAGTGATCCTCAGGCGGACAAGGTAGCAGCTCAGAGGGAGTTTAGTTTTATACTTTCATATGTTTCCGTTAGAGTTATTTATAATACTACACCCAAAATGAATTATTCTCTAACTTATTTGTGGTTTTATAAATATACAGGCTTGTTAGTTATAATTGTGAATTTGTTTTTGAATTATGTGTTGTATTTAATCTGCCATATGTGGACTGTTAGTGTTTGTTGAATGTTAATGGGGAGTTTACGAACATTACCGGAGGCTTTAATGAAAACCCAAAATATTTTCAGATCAGGATCAGACAGCTGGCACCCAAGGTCCTCCAGCTTCTCCAGGAGTGGACTGAGACGTTCCCCTATGACTTCAGAGACGAGAGGATGATGAGGAGCCTGAAGGAGCTGACCCTACGCCTGGCCTCTGGAGACGAGGTCTGTCCAAGTAAAATGATTTACGCCGTATTGTCATCACCACATAGGGAATGAATTGTGCCCGGAAAACGTGAGACACAAGAATGTGACAGACAGACAGACGATTTGCACACACAACAAGTATGCAGGCGCAAGTCACCCGACGTGTTAGAATGGTTAGAAGAGGATACGCTGAAGTGTTGATGGGACAGTCATATGGGGACACGTTTACAATATTAACGTGGCATTAGCAGTCAGTGGGTGTGAGATGACCCATGGAGTGACACAGGGCACAAGTGAGGTAGCGGGACGGGTTTGCTCTGGCCACTTAATCTGTTGTTTTTTGGTCTGGCTGAATCAAAAGAAAAGAGCTGTTGTTCAGCAGCCTGGCTGATGGCCGACTCTTTGTCCACTCAACTCTGCTGCCCTGCTCTTTTTTAGTCAGCTGTTGAATTGTTCCACTATCGCTGAGTTGAATGTCACAGGCTCAGTATGCTTTGGTCCGTGTCTACCTTGGCAGCCTATTCCCTACATAACACCCTACATCTGACTGGTGGACCCGATTTGGCTACATAAAGCGCAGCTGTGGATCGCTAAACGAGACTTTCATTTTCACATTAGATGGATGACCGTTAAATCTCCTTAAACCTGCACATTTGGTACATATGCTAATGCTACTGCCGTTTAGAAAAACAACATTACATGGAAGAATGGCTGTTTACCAAAGAGTGTGGTGTGCTAACATTGGCTGATGTTGCTAACCGCAAATCCTAGCCCTTCTTGGCTAACGTTAGATACGATGTCGCTAGCTGTGCTAATCCTTGACCTTCTTGGCTAACGTTAGCTACGATGTCGCTAGCTGTGCTAATCCTTGCCCTTCTTGGCTAACGTTAGCCACGATGTCGCTCAGTGGGAACCCTTAATTTGATTAGCATGTTTGGTTTATGATTGTCCTCATGGCTCTGTGCCTGGGGAATCTGTGTGGGGATGTTAATGACAGGAAGCAGGTGGCTTTTTTGGACCAGACAGACTGAGAATGGCGTCCCCTGGGACGCAGGTTAGCACGATCCCTCAGTAAAGCATGACCATTGATCCGCCTTCAATCAAGAAATCAATGGATTTCTTTCATCAAACATAAACACGCCCCATAACATGAGCCAACCCCCCCTTATCTTTATTAATTCTCTGTCCACACCCCCCACCTCTTGTTGTTTTGCTGGCAGAGGTTGATATTACCAACACATTACTGGGATACAAACACACACACACAGAACTTTATCTCTGTTAATATTTCTTCCATATAATATATAATATATAAATAACATTTGACTCCCTTGGGGAGGTGGAGCGGGATCAGTAGAGGTTTCTCATCGTCTGGCCTGGGAGACAACATCCCATTCATCACCTGAACAGCAGAACCCTGCTGTAAGTCGGCAGGATCTTGGGATGCATCACCCAGCAGTCTCCAGTATTTCGAGGGCCACAATCACTCAAAGACAACTGTTTTCCCATACCTGTGTGGGTGACATCGCTAAGAGGAATACGTGCGTAATACATTAAAGGGAAGTTTACCTGGGTCAGGGGTATTTGCATCGGACCCTACTAGATTTCCGTTGACCCTCTGATCTTGACATTTTTCGTATGAATTCCTTTTATATTCAAAGGTGTTCTCCAGTCATCTTGTCTAGAAGTCCCCTCACCCCGTCTAAAATGTTATAATTGTTGTTATATTACACTTGTAACCAATAGTGGCAAATTTCCCTTTGGGTTCAAATAGTCAATAACACCAATTGAAATGCCACGCCCACCCCTGGTGTGCTGAGTCCAATTCTGCCCATGATTAGAAGGGACCAATTGAAGCAGCTTTGAAGTCCACATTTGGATTTGAGCGATCAAGGCATTCCTAAGCCTCTGATAGGGTTTGCTGCTGTCTTGTGCTAGCCCAGAGTTTGGACCGCAGAGAGAAAAGAGAGTGGTTTTAGTGATGGATGTATATATATATATTTTTACATTTTAGTCCTGAGGACGCTCTCAGCCAGAGCGACTTTCTGATTTCCTGCCATGTGTTGACTGAATGTTTTGTGAACCACACCACACCACTAACACCGCCATCCCAACCAATGCCTTGATGTTCCACCAGGGCTGTTATTATGGATGTGGTCCCACCTATCGGGGCCTGAGCGTGGATGTACACAACTGTGTTGCCATCTGGATAGTCTGGGCCGGACTGTTTGGAAAGCAAACATAGAACTTGTATTTGACACCATCAACTTTGTCCTGCAGCAGTTTTTCAGACAAGCGCGGAGCTCTGGAGACGCTGCGTTCATAAACACTCTGACTCCAACGTGAGTGATTGGCCTTCCAGACGCTTCCTGGTTTAAGTGCGGATTCCTGTCTGCCTTTTTCTATGCGTGTCTTTGTCTCTTTCTCGGTTTCCTTGTACAACCACTTTTACCCCAAACGACATGATGTCCCATTTGACACGCCCAACATCTTGTTTTTGGACACAGTTAGTGCCTGTTAGATTTCAGAGTTTTATAAAGAAATGCATTTATTATTATTATTATTATTAATACTAGTCTTTTAGCTGATGACTTTAGATCAAACTAACAATGAATGAACGATGTTACACAGTGGAAATTCACCTTGAAGAGGTTAGTGTTCACCCCGGGTTACTCCCTGTGCCTAGATCCTGTATTTTACACCGTGCGCAAAAGCTGGATTACAGTGAGATGGATTATTCTCTACAATCCAGATTAGTGTCTTTCTCCCCTTCTCTGACCACACTACTCTTTTTCAGAAAGGCATTTGCTGATTCTTTGTTACCTGTCCCTATTGCTTGTCAAGATGGCACCATCTCCAGGTTGACCTGCTATTGTCTGTAGTTGCTGCAGTGTGGGTGTGAGACTACCCAGAATTCAACCACTTTTGGCTACAGAGAAATGCATTGTGACCATAAGTGCGTTTCAGAAAATACACCCCCCTCTTCTCTGCAATTCACCCCATTACCCTTCCGCTCTCAATAAAAGGACCTCAGCAGCATGCAGCCTGGGGGGGTGTTAGAGATGAGGGAGATGTCTCCCAATGAGCAAAATCATTTGGTCTTTTCAATGTTTTCTGGAAAATATACTACATGAACATAAATAAGCATGTTTTCACCCTCCTTTGCTCATTGGTCTGGTTGCTGGCAAAACACTCAATCATCAATCATTTGAAGGAAAGTTTGAATCAGTGTCTCCCTGCTGAACTTCAGTCTTGATTCAGCCTTGTTCCAGTGTAGTTTCTACACCTAAACTGGAAAACAGGGAAGATTGAAGGGATGTGGGCACAAAAAGCCAGGACCAACCCCTGGAAGTACTCTCCACAAACACACACACACACAGTAGGTTATGCAATGCCTGTGGTGAAGTGTCTGGTATTAGTTATCCAGTGATTAGAGTTGAAGATGCTATATACCAGCTATCAGCAGCGTTTGGTCCTTCTGAGGCACAAAACAGCTTGGTTGGGGCCTTTTTGGGTGATGGCGGCCATGAGGCCCGTGGGGAGGGTGGTTCTATTATGTTCTGCCGGATTCTGATGCACCTTCTGGATAACCCGCCTGCTCATACGTTAGCATAGCTTTCGGTTAGCACACCGTAAGCTAGTGCTGATACGTTAGCATAGCTTTGGGTTAGCACACCGTAAGCTAGTAACCAAAGGCAATGCCTGCCTTGTTACCTCAAATTCACTGCATAACATACTTAACATAAACAGTCAGCTAAACTTACTAACCTTCCCTCCCTCCTCCTTTCAGCTCTATAGAAAGGCTGTCCACCAGATGACCCAGGTCTTAATCAGAAAGCTGACCCACCTGAGTCAATACGAAGAAGCCTTGGGCAAGATCAAGGCTACAGCCACCGACAGACTGACTGTGCTGAAGGCGAAACCTCAGGCCATCCAGAGAGACATGCTGTCCATCTGCAATGACCCCTTCACCGTCGCCCAGCAACTCACACACATAGAGCTGGTAAGACACCCAGAGACCGACAGAACTCGGAACGCAGAGACCGACAGAACTCGGAACGCAGAGACCGACAGAACTCGGAACGCAGAGACCGACAGAACCCGGAACACAGAAACAGAATATAGTACACGGCACAGACACATCAGACAGACAGATTGTCACAGACCTGCTTCATTCCCCTCAGTTTTTTCATTCAAGTCATAAATCTCCTTTAAAACCGAAGAACATTGGTAATTGATGTAAGATACATCCATAAAATTCAGATCAATATTTACAAGGTGAAGCAGAATTGGTAAGAACATTTATTAAAGGGGCACATTCATGACATGCTCCATCTGATATATTCTTATGTCTGACAAGTCCCACCTTGCAAACAAACCTTTGGTTTAGAAGACGAAGTAAGTGACATAATTTTAACTTATTAAAACAGCGGGAGGTCACTCAAGCTGAGGTCTCTTTTAGACGGTGAGATCCCTTTTTGAGGACCTTTTGTCGCAGGGGAAGTCTGGCTGTTTGAATGGGCAGATCGCGTGATTGTTCTCCTTTTAACATCACCAACCTGACTGAGCCCATCCACTGAACGGTGGAATTAATTAAGTTGCTTTTTCTTTTCAGGAGAGATTGAGCTACATCGGACCGGAGGAATTCATCCAGGCCTTCGAGAAGAAAGACCCCCTGGACAACGAGAAGGTAATGTTTCTGCATTCTTCTACATTGGGTGTGAATTGTTGTACATGGCTATATGTACCTATGAAAGCATTGTCATTAGTGGAATCTGAAACAGGCCAAACTAATATATGTGAAGTACAATCAATTCCTATTGAGCTGTTTACACAGGCTGTCCGTTCCATTTGATTGATCTGTCTTTTGACCAATCTGATTGGAAATGTTGCCAACGATGGACATGTGAAGATCAGAGTTCGGGGTCAGAACATGACACGCCTTTTCTTTGCATGAATATACCCTAAATGTAAATCACACGTGACATTTGTATGAGAATGGCGTCTTGGGCACATCACAAACATAAACGCAATGATTTACCTTTATTAACGTTGCTCATCCACAACAGGTTTGCTTTATGTTAGCCAACTGTAGCATCCTGCTTATGTCACCCTGTTATGACACACAGCGCAGTTCTCAACCTGCCTGGTATTTCAGAAACATCTGAATGTTAGTCGACATCGATCTTCACTGGCAAGTAGGTTGGTAGTTGAGTGTCACCACTATGTCCCATAATACTAAGACAGAGCCAAATAACTGCTCTTCCTATCTAGTTGCACCAGTTGCAGTTCGAGTCATTCGTTGTTTGTGGACTCCACTGAAGCTGAGCTCATGGCGGGTCAACACAAGGGCACCATTTTGTGTCAGTAGGGTAGAACTGTGAGCCTTGGTTATGCTGTAGCGGCATTCCACATGTCCTCTGTTTCTCTTAATCTTTTTACACATCCCGTCTGTCTGGAGGGGATAGAATGCTAGGGCTGCATTGCCTAGCAACCGCTCAGCCACAAAAGAGTAACCACGGGCGCGGGCGCGGGGGGGGGGGGGTGCTTGGTGCGTGTGGGCTCGCCAGCGTTCGGCTGCTAGGCAACAGGAGCTTTTGGGGAGGATATTTTGGCGCCCTTTCATTTGTGCCTCGGGCCACCTCTCTACATCCACTTTCAAAGGGTCGGGAGGGGTCCTCTCGGTGGGTTTGAGGTGACCACTCCGGCCATTGTGTGACGGGAGAGTGAGCTGCATAAGGCCAAAGGAATGCGAGGTATTAGAATGAGAGAGAAATCCTCCGGTCTTGGGCAACTAATCACAGCTCTGCTGCATAATTTCGCTAGCTAGCTAACAGTGATGGTGTGATTTGGAGCACGCCGCCCATTTCACAATCATGGTCTAATTGAAATGATTGTCAAAGTCTGTAAACCCATTAAAGGATCAAGATTTCAGATTTTAAGAGTTCGACTAGTGTTAAAGACTTCAAATTAAATGCCATGCTATTTCAGTAAGTTATAGTTGTCATGTAAAGAGTATACACAGCGTGTGGATCACTTCACAGCAATGCAAAAACGAATATAATAACAACAGTATTATAACTGTAAAGAGGTTCATAAGTGGGATGTTTAAATTGGGCAGTGGTAATAAATTCACTCAGCACAGCTGTAGGTGAACTGGCCACCCTTTAGAGTCTGGCTCCTCTCTAGGTTTCTTCCTAGGTTCTGTCTAGTTTTGTGCCAATGACTCGCAAACAGAAGCCGTCATTGAGCCTGTTGGTTTGAGATCTCATGCTACAAGACATCTGTCTGTCAGCAATTGGGAGTTGTACGACTGGGGTGCAGGGATACATGCAGGCCATTGGTGCTTGTATAAAGTTCCACTGTTCATGGTTTCCTGATGAAATGTCTGTCTCCATCGCTACAGAGCTACTTTAGTGACCACAAGAAGGCCAGCAACCTGGAGGCCTATGTGGAGTGGTTCAACAGACTCAGCTTCATGGTTGCCACGGAGATCTGCATGGTGAGTACCAGGCTAGCTACTTAGCATGTTATCAAACATGAACGCGTATTTGAATTGCAGGTAATAGTATGCTAACAGTTCTCTACGATAAGCAGTGGTCCAACCCCATGATCCATGTTTCAAAATCATTGGAGTTTTTACAAGGCCTGAGACAGTCCACTGTTTGAAAGAACCTAATGTTGGAGTTAATCCAGCCCATGTTTCCTAAACATTAGTAGGAGCTTAGATAGCATTGCTAATGCAGCTAAGCTAATTTATGTAGCTGGGCATTACATTTGACTGGGCGTTGTTGTTCTTGTCTCTACAGCCAGTAAAGAAGAAGCAAAGAGCACGAGTCATCGAGTTTTTCATCGATGTGGCGCGGGAATGCTTTAACATTGGCAACTTTAACTCCCTCATGGCTATAATCTGTGAGTGTTTATCGTTGCTGTTGTGTTTTGAAAGGTGATGTTGTGAAACGTTTTTGGGTTTTGAAAGGCATTTTTTTGTGTTTTGAAAGGTTTGGGGTGATGTTCCTGTACAACTTGACCCCAATAGAAAGGGGAGCATTTAAGTGAATTGGAGCAGAGGTGTTCTGGGTTTACGGCACCCTAATGACTGAAACCAGACGGGTTTCGGCCCTTCTGGACCCAGATTAGGCCGCTCTGCCCAGTGTTTACCACTGTTTGCCTCCGGCTTGTGACATTCCCCAGGGTTCAGACACAGAGCTGTCTGGGTGAGTTAGGGGCTAGTCCTTCCCTCCAGGGGTTAGAGCCATCCGATTGGGTCCAGGGGATTCTAAGCGGCCAAGTGGCCAGGGAAGAGGGCATCTGGTCAGGCCTTGAGGAACGGGGGGAGGGGCTAAGATGAGCGAGACAGTCCGGCATCTGGGAAGGCCTAGGCAGTCGCCCGTGGAGACAGATGGTCAGCATTGACCGGGGGGGGGGGGGGGGGGGGGGGCGCGGGAAGGAGAGGGAAAGGCACATCCAGCGTGCACGGGAAGGCATAAGGTGAGGGAGGATAGGGGCTCTTGGAGAGCCAGCTGGCCCAGCTGTAGCCCTTCTCCCCTGGGGAGTGAGCCACGAGCCCAGCCCCTCAGCCTCCAGGGACCCAGAGGAGAGAAATTAGCTTCAGAAGGTCAGAGTGAAAGACTGAACAAACAGGACCCTGGGAAAGTAACTGGGCTCGATCTCTCTGCCCTGTTGGCAGGTTATCGTCAGTGTTTTCACATGTTTATTGCGCGTGCGTGCGTGCGTGTGCGGGCCTGCGTGTGTGTGTTAACCCAGAAAGAGATGAGATGAACCCCCATAACATAACATACTGATAGACAGAAACAGGAGGTGCCTGCCCCCCTCCCCCACAGGACTGCCCTAGCCCCCCCCCCCAGGCACTGCCCCTGCCCCTGCCCCCCCCAGGACAGACACTGCCCCGCCCCCAGGACTGCCCCCTCCACCTGTCAACACAATGAGCAGAGATGTTCATCACACTGGGCTCATTGACAGACCGGCAGGCCAACATGGTCTCACAGCATTTATAAAGCCTCATTGGACCTTCTGAGATTCAGAACCCGATTTGGGCCCGGATGCACATGCTCCAGGTGTTGGAGAGCTGGGATCAACTGTGTCTTTTAGATCATAATAACTGTACACTGATGTGATCCTTAATGAGATACGTGTACAGGCAGGCAGACAGGCAGGCTGGTAGGCAGGCAGGCAGACACGTTCTGTGTGAACCTGATCTCCCATATGGAAGGGAAGTGAGGCGCGTGTGAACACTATTGTTCCACTGGCCTCAGTCTCACTGCTTCTGTCACCAGAACTGGGGGAGGGGGGGTGGCTGGGGGACGATGGAGAACAAAAGAGAGAACAAGCAGAATGGAGGGATCATCAGAACGGGTGTGGGGAGAGGCCACCCTTAATGCCAGGCTCATTTGGGCGTGCGTGCGTGCGTGCGTGCGTGCTTGTTCAGTGCACATTCGTCTCTCATCCATCTCTCTTCATCATTGCAGCTGGGATGAACATGAGTCCTGTGTCCCGGCTAAGGAAGACATGGAGCAAAGTCAAGACGGCCAAGTTTGACATCTTGGAGGTGAGGACTCATGCGTGCCCCCCCACATACCCACAAGTCCACACCCCTGCAGAACTGTGAATTATATAGTTCAGCTACAAAGCCCGAAACCAGCCTGTGTTCAGCCACAGTCTCCCTGTTACCATGTAATCCTGCCAGACAGCCTCAGAGTTTCTGATGAGGCCCCAATACTGTACATTAGAAGTGTTGAATATTTCCCACCATGGGGATGGAAGAAGATGTGGGAATACCTAAGGAAATGGGAGCCCCAGAGTGAGCTCTACCTGGGGCTAAGATCACAGACTTCCCCAGGCCCTCAAAAGGAGCCAGGAATGATGGTCAAAACATGTGAAGTAGCAGAGATTAAAAGATGAACCAGGCTGAGTCCCAGTGGAAGACAGAACCCATCAAAGGAACCATTGTTTCTGTGTCTCTCTGCGTGTCTGTCTTTGTCTCTCTGCGTGTCTGTCTTTGTCTCTCTGCGTGTCTGTCTTTGTCTCTCTGCGTGTCTGTCTTTGTCTCTCTGCGTGTCTGTCTTTGTCTCTCTGCGTGTCTGTCTTTGTCTCTCTGCGTGTCTGTCTGTCTTCCTTTGTCTCTTGGTGGTGTCGTTGAGAGCTGCGGTGTTAAGCTTATTGCCCTCTGTCAATGCTGTGTTGACAGTCGGAGTCCTGGTTTGAGGATCATATCTGTCTGGTGGTTTGTGTGAGCCTTCAGCTGCTTTGACAGAGGCGGGTGATGGATTGAGTCATTGAAATGGTTTTCTTTCACAAGTAAGCAGCGTTTTAAGGGTATATGCGGATAAGAGTGGGGATTCTGGTTTTCGTGGTTCATATGAAGGTTAGATTCACCCCAAGCCCAGCCAATGACTAACCATATTTGATTATGTTAAATATTGTCTGGCTATTCCCGTTCCGATATGTTAGGAATAGCATTAAGCAGTGTGGCCATGTAAAGACTGACTAAAGACCACCTGCAGCGTGTAATGCCCTCACACTCTCTGAGGACGTGGCTAGAAAAACAAGCTGCTTCTAAACAAACACTTCAATAACTGACTTCCTGCTGAATTGGCACTAATCCTCTCTGACCCCCCCCCCAGCACCAGATGGATCCTTCCAGCAACTTCTACAACTACCGAACGGCGCTGAGAGGAGCAACTCAGAGGTCTCGAACAGCCAACAGCAACAGAGAGAAGGTGTGTGTCGGTGCCTTTCTGCCTCGTATAACCGATGGGCTGGTTTATGCCTCTGCCAGTTTTCAGGAAACATCTGAAATCCGACCTCAAAGAGTAGCTAAAGTAACGACAACCTTTCTTATTTTGCCTTGGAGACCAAAACCTTGTTTGTTATTTGTATTGTCTTCACAGAAGCAGCTGGGGCTTTATAGTAAAGCAGCTACAGATCAGAAATGGGTTGCTGGTGCTCCTTGTGAAAAATTATTTTCTAAAGTAGTGCTCTTGAATGTTGCCTAATTTCTAGGGCCTAAGCCAAACGTGTACATTGTCGTCTTGGGGCAATGTACAGGTTTCCGCTGTAGACATTGCTTATACGAACACATCACAATATTTAACTTAGCCTACAATATTGTTCAACTTCTATTAACATGTTCAGTGCAGCTGTGTGCACGTGGGCGTGGCCAAAACGTGGCGTAATTAGCCGGAAATTCGCGGCACAGTGGAGCGGTTTCATGGACATTTCATGGAAATGTCGGTTTAAGAGGGAGAGCTGACAATGCAACGATTACGCTGCTCATAACTGCTAAACGTAGGCTATAGGCCTGTGTAGCTACATGTTATTATACCCACTATGGGACAATTGGCCTGGCCCATGATCTCCCTCTGCTCAGAGTTCTACAAATGTAAAACTAATGTCATTGTATGCTCTTGTTTGCAACCTGCTGACATTTCACCACATAATTTCAGCGCACCGTTTTGTAGCCGCAGTTGGATAAAACAAAGTCTGAATACGGAAATCATTTGGTAGCTGGGTAGGCTTATAATATTAGGCCAAAGGTATTTGTAGCCTTGTTGTATACATGCTGTCTTTGTATTCTGCTTTGGCAACATTGTTTGTGTCGAACCACAATACAATTAGGAAAAATATAATTTTCGCTAAAATCGCAAAATATCTTGCGATTACAATTAACATGGGTGTAATTACCAGTACATATATTGGTTTTTTGTTTTTATGCGATTGTAATTCTATATACTCCAGCTCAAGTCCATCGCACAGCAACTCAGCAATGAGATTCTTGAGCATGGTATTCTCCAGAGCAGAGTAGAACAAGCTGTATCTACTTGCTTCAATAATGCCACTTACCATCTCTTGCTTTGCCGAATCGGTGGTTAGATGTAAGCCGGAGCCCCACCTGGCTGTGTTGCCCTAGTTTGAACCCGCCAAACTATCAACAGTGGACAATCACGAGGACCAATAGCATGTGCTATGCTCAAGACCATGTCTGATTTTTCAACTTGTGTGATCGGGTATTCAAACTATCCTACCGGCTACTGTCGCTCATGGTAACCGTAGGCCTAAAGAGTCTCGAATCCGCAATACGACTTTACTTACCACAGTTTCTAACTACGCAGTTTCGATTGAATTGTTCCCAATCAGCGCTGCCGTATGTCTATCTCCGCCCCCATTTCAGAGGAGACAGTTTAGTGACTCATGTTGATTGATTGTTCTCAAATGGTGGGAAAGTCTTCTGTCCTCGGCTGTCCATTTTTGTATTCCAGTAACTGTTTTACCCAGATCCCATTTGTGGCATGAATTTAAATGAAATGAAAGGGTTTCTTCGAAGTGTTTGACGTACGCTTTGCTCCGCTTAGTCGTGGTCGCGCGATCGCTCACTTCAGATAAGGAGCAATTTATAGTGATGTAAAATCGAGATTGTGTTGCGCGATCTCCGCTTTCATGTAACCAGAATACGTCGAGTGAATGCAACGGCAATGAGACGCATTCCAGCACAACGCGGCAGGAAAGCAGCCTTCCTAGCAACGGTTGATTGGCGTCTGATGATCGTTTATCTTCTCTGCTCAGCGTTTTCATGTAATTTACCGTGAAGTCTAGAAACGCGTTGATCTTTGGTCTAGCTGGGAGACCGTTACATAATAGTTTTGGAGTGAACGGGTCAGCTGAGGGCCAAGGGCCGGTATCGACGTCAAAGAGAACTCAAGGGCCTCATTTCCTACATCAAAATATGTTCTGTTCTATTTCTGTAAAGGAGACAAAACATGGCCGACTGCCAGCTCACACAATGTTCTCTCTCACTGCTTGTTGCTTTCTCTCCAACCCATCCCGACCCGGATGGTTTGTGAACTGGCCTGTCTGTTCCAGTGCAGCTGTGGGTTGGTTGTAGCATTGGCTGTTTAGCCTAGCGTGCAGCCTACTCTGGAATCAACTTAAATAAGCTTGCTTGTTGATGTACTGGGTGAATAAAATGTGTTGTTGGCTGAGGATGAGAGTAGTTTCAACACTATGGGTCAGCTACGGGCTTCTGTTGGGAAGGTAGGGTTGAAGCTGTGCATGTGGGGATGTTGGTTATTGAAAGGCCCTGGTTTGCTGCTGGTCAGGCTGACCAGACTGTTAGGGGTCATGAGATGGAATGTTCCAAAGTGTCCAGACAGATACCGGAATGTTCTCTGACTCCTCCTGGGGGGGGGGGGGGGGGGTTGTTTAAGAGTATATTTCCACATGACACCACATTAGATTGTCTGTTGACTTTTTTGGGGGGGCTGTACAGTCTAGTGGTTAGGTTGTTTATGCTACATGTTCCCAGACCTCTTCTCCAAGTTCCCCTGCTTCCTTGAATTCAGATCTGTTTTGGCCTTGGTTAGTGTCACAGGGGATGTGGACACTAAAATATTTTTTAACATGCTGTGCTGTTTGTTCAATTTGATGGGATTCCATTTTTGTTCCAGTTGAGGTGACGTGAGTCACTGATTCATGACATCTCAAAGCTCTTAGACTGATGCTGTAACATCTCTGTAACATCTCTGTAACATCTCTGTAGTGATTTCCTTATGGAGTCGAACTGCTGTACAAGGAGTAAGTCTGCTGATTTGGTGTCAATACACAAAGGGATATACAGTACCAAGTCAAACGTTTGGACACATTCCCCCCAAACATTCATGGTGGTGGTGGGGGTGGGGTTGTGTGTGGGGGTGGGGTTGTGTGGGGGGGTGGGGTTGTGTGGGGGGGTGGGGTGTATATGCGTCACTACCAGAGCACTTGTCTGGAGTCAGTCCCTCAATGACCTTCCCTCCTCCCTCCATTACCATTGGTTAGGACATTCCATTCCCTCTATCCTTCCCTCCTCCCTCCATTACCATTGGTTAGGACATTCCATTCCCTCTATCCTTCCCTCCTCTCTCCATTACCATTGGTTAGGACATTCCATTCCCTCTATCCTTCCCTCCTCTCTCCATTACCATTGGTTAGGACATTCCATTCCCTCTATCCTTCCCTCCTCCCTCCATTACCATTGGTTAGGACATTCCATTCCCTCTATCCTTCCCTCCTCTCTCCATTACCATTGGTTAGGACATTCCATTCCCTCTATCCTTCCCTCCTCTCTCCATTACCACCGGTAAAGACATCCCATTCCATCCTTCATTGCGATCGCTCTCCCTCTTCAGCTCTTATCTCCAGAGGCCTGGCAGGCTGCCTGTTTGCGGCCACCCCAGTTCCCCTCTCTCTGAGCCGGGGTAACCTTTGAGGTGTGGCAGCCTCTCTCTGGAGCTTATTTCTGCTAGTCTGCTCCCTCCCTCACGGGCACATCCCTTAAGTTATCTAAATAATGTCCTGAATGTTTCATTTTTTTGGGGGGGGACGGGGGGTCTCTGGGTTCTGTCGTCTCTGTACTAAGATGTATGTTCTTTGTATAGTATTCTTTGCAATGTTCTCTTCACTGTGCCCCTTATTGATTAATCACACACCTGGGCTGGGTTCTCTGTTACCAGTAGTAGCAGGACCAATGAAAACCTCCTGATATAAAGAGCTTTTCTTATTTGTCAAGTCCCGTAAGGCCTTGTGTGTTTCTGTCTGCATGTTGACATTTGCCTAACAGACAAGCGCCTGCTTTCTGGGTTTTCTTGGTTTCCTCTGATGAGTCCCTGGCCAAACCGCACCCAATGACCTACATCTCTGTGGTGATGTGGCTCTGAATTATTTAGGAGACTGTGTTCTGGAAACCACAATGTCAGCATCTTCTGGCTGCTCTTTTTGGGTGAAGTAGGAGTTTGTTGACTGTCTTTGTGGTGACTAACATAGCAATCTGTTACACGCTGAAAAACCCCTGGTACTATAAGTGAAATCTTTCTTTTTGTCTGTGTCTCTCTGTTAAGATTGTAATCCCATTCTTCAGCCTGCTCATTAAAGACATCTACTTCCTGAATGAGGGATGTTCCAACAAGATGAAGAATGGACACGTTAACTTTGAGGTCAGTTTGGGCGAATGGTTTGTTGTCCCCCTAAACCCTGGTCAACAACCTGACCGGCCAAACCCACTATGGTTGAAGGAGTTTTCAGGCCCACAACATTTGGTTTGGCCTTCCTAATGCTTCCAGAATGACTGTTTGTATGAACAAATGTTTCTGCTCTTTTCATGTCCCACAACTGGCCTACATAGCTAAAACATTTGGTAGAGCATCAATCTAACCCAGATCCACCAGTCCAAAAAATAGCAGCTTTCATGCCATCATCATGTTAACTGAACAGTGTGATGGAGTAGACCATTGTTATTCAGCTCCCTCCTATAACTGATGGATAATAAGGAAGTGAGACTTGGGTTAAAATAAAACAACACCCCACTGGACAAAGTGGAATTAACTTAAAATACCTCTTACATGTCACTATGTAGGAATAAGTGAATCTTGAAATGTTATCAGATTGTGGAACTTGGAATATGAGCAGATAAGTGAAACCAGGAATGTTGTCAGGGTTCAGTAGTTGGGACACTCCTAAGTGGTTGTTGATGGTGCTCAGACATTTTAAGCCAACCTTAAGGCCACTTTAACATCATCGCTAACATTGGTTTTCAGAAATTTTGGGAGATGGCAAAACAAGTTGGCGAGTTCATGGTTTGGAAGAAGGTGGAGTGTCCATTTGAAAAGGACCGTAAGATCCTTCAGTATCTGCTCACCACGCCGGTTTTCAGCGAGGACGGTACGTACCCAAGCGCCAGCGGGTCAATGCCGACTGCGCCGTTTACCTGAATTTGGCGCAGAGGCCATAGACAACGTCTGGATGCATTTGCAGCTCTTCTGCATGAGCGTCAATCGACCGTCCTGCAGATCAGATGAACTGTCTCCTCTCCCCTCAGCTCTGTACCTGGCCTCCTACGAAAGCGAAGGTCCAGAGAACCACACTGAGAAGGACAGATGGAAGTCTCTAAGGTGCGTACCCAAGTCGTGGGGGTGGGCTCGGGGGTTCTCTGCTCCATTCATCAGAGTTGTCACCCCCTTCCCCCAGGGGATTTAGGGCGCATCACTGACCCGTCTACTAGCCAATCAGAGACCTACATTCAACCTTCACTCACATCCCACTGACCTGCCATCCCGCTCTGATTGGGTGGGGTTTTAATGACTGTGCACCTCAGATGGGATGGATTTGTTCAGTTGTCCGGGTGGAGGTGTGGCCGGAGCTCGTCCTCAGAGCCCCGTTGTGGCTGACAATGACGTTTCCAAGCGGCTGTCAGACTGTCGCAAATCCAGCTTTCAGACTCCAAGCCGAGGGTGAAATTCACTCCTCTCAGCTTGCTGAAGCCACGCTAATTGTTTTTCAGTACCCAGTATCTATCATGTTTTGGCCCTGTTATCATAATAAGATGTTCATTAAGCATCCACATAAATGCATGCTGGCTTCCTCCAAAAGGATGCAAGCTGCTAAGTGACTAAAGCTAACATTTCTTTGTTATAAATCCTTAAACCCTGTCTAGTTCTACTTTTTCCCTGAAGTGTTTAGCAGTTGGTTTCTCTCCCATTTGCTTGACGTCCACTGCCGCCTGTTGGGACATGTGACATTACATCTGACTAAGCCCAGAACCAGAGTCTATGGCCGGTTCTGGGTCCCGGGGGGCTTGTTCCGGGTCCCGGGTGGGCTGGCTGTCATGCTTAAGGGAATACAGCCAGCCAGGCCAGTGTTGTTTCTGTCCCTTCACACTGCAACAGAACCTGTCACATCATTTCAGGCTGGCCATGTCAGCATTACGTGTCTCTAGCCTGCCTGTAACCCAGGGCGCCAATCAATGTTTGAGAAAAGAAGAGGGCATGGTTTTAACCCATAGCTGGACAGGTACATCTGACTAGAGAGGTTGCCAATGTCTGTGTTATTCCCTTTTAATGAATGTCTTTCTAATACAGGCTCTGTTCTCTCCACAGATCCACTCTGCTAAGTAGAGTCTAGAGATGCTGAACCAACTAGTCTGACAACCAAGCTGCCCCTGTGGATTTGTCCAAATAACAGTATCCCTGTTTGGAAGGGAAACGACAATCTGACCACTTTTATTTGGCTGACCGGGACCTTTTCTGTCCCTCAGCTATGGATTTCTAACTAGGAAAGAAGCCACACATTCAGTTTTTGCTCTGTTTTGTGCTGTGTATTTCCAAGACTGCTTTTGTACTCTTTGTATGAATTTCTTCTTTTGTATTATTATAATTTGAAGACCATTGCAACAAGGTTAAAACTTTTGAAGCGCACTGTATTCAAACTCAGCAAACCTGTTTGTTGAGACTGTTTTTCTTGAAATGTTTAGGATGTTTTCTCTTTTCTACATCAACTATGTGTTGGCTGCTGGTTGGCCAACGGACGAAGTCCTAATATGAGTCTCTCTATATTTCTTTGTCTCTCTGACAACATTTAGTTTACTGAGAGTCAGTTTACTGTGTAACGCTGTCAGACGTAACGTACCGGGTGTAGAGAATCACGTGATTTTTGGAGATATGTTCCTGAAGGGCCAGACAGTCATGAAACCTCTTTAGCCCATAGTAAAGGCACCTTGTGCATTGGATTAAAAAACACCATGTCCTTTTGTATGCGTCCATACGATGTTATCTTTACCCTATGTTATCTTTACCCTGTGTTATCTTTACCCTGTGTTATCTTTACCCTGTGTTATCTTTACCCTGTGTTATCTTTACCCTGTGTTATCTTTACCCTGCGTTATCTTTACCCTTTATCTATATGACACTCAGCCACGGGCTAAAAGCGACAGTTACATAAATAAGCTGTGTGTGTGTGTGTGTGTGTGTGTGTGTGTGTGTGTGTGTGTGTGTGTTCCAAATCAAACCCTTTTCCATATAATCCCTAGTGCACTTCTCATCAGAGCCCTGTATAGAGAATAGTGTGTCAGGAAGCTTTTTCCTTGATGATTAGTGTGGAGGTGGGCTCAGCCACCGTCTCAGACACTCTGATGACGCGTACTTAGCCATGGAGGACGGCACGCTGGAACCCTCCGGCGGGACGGTCGTATCTACCTGCTACCTCCAATTACTTAGAGTGGTAGAGTAGAAATGCAGTGGGGTTGCGCTGCCCTCTGGTGTTTCCAGTCAGTAATTGCAGTGAAGGAGCAGCATTTTGAATGGAATATTTTACGTGATAGTGTAGTGTAGCGTAGCGTAGCGTAGTTTAGTGTGTGTGAGAGAGCGAGAGCGGAGGATTGTATTTTTCTCCTCAACAGATGCTGGATCAAAGTTGTGTTATGTTGTGATAATTATTTCTGTCATATGTTTTATTTATATAATGATCCTGTCTGTGTAGTCGTGTTATTATTTCATATGGATATTTACTGTGGTTTTATTGTATTTGTTTTTATTTAATTTTGTACTAGGTACATAACATACTGTCAGAAATAGCCTAACAAGTATATTTTTATAAAGGTTTTATGAAAACACTTAATTTTCAGGGTACAAGGACTATGAAGTTATACCTTGGGCGCGTTCCAGTCCCACAACTTTGCAGGAGATGGTTAGCTGATATGTAACCGGGCTTTATTGGATCTGGCATTAGCAATGCAGTCGGACTGTAAGGCGATCATTGACTGACGTCTGGCTTCCCTCGTCTTTGTGTTTCTCAAATTTTACATAATATTGTGGTTGACTGTGTAAATAATTCTTATTTTCCTACCTGTGTTTGCATTAGGACTGTCAAGATGGAATAGAGGTTTATCACTGCGTTAGTTGTGTTAAAAGAGAAAGTGACAAAGTTAATAAAATGGTTACATTAAAAGGCATATTAGTTTATTCTTCAAAATGTGTTTATCCCGGAAAACCCCTTGAGTCAACCTGGCACGTGAAACCTGGTCAAAGCCTCTTTCAAGCTTACTAAGACCTACTGCAGAGGCTCCATTAAGCCTGAACTCACCTGGAGGTGGACAACTGGTCAGTGATATACTGATGTGTAGCTTTGCTGTTCGAGCTTTACTGTTCGTCCTCTGGGTCTTTGCTGTTTGTCCTCTGGGTCTTTCATTCAAGATATTCACAAAAATGTAACCTTACGTTGAAGTGGAATTATAGGTTTTTTTTAAAATGTGAAATATATTTTTCTCAAACGTGTGCCACAATTACTGGCATCCCTAGAAATTCTTATGAGTAAAATGGAACTGAAATATATTCCTGTTCACACACTTTTTGTAGTGTTCACTTGAGTATTTATGACCACTTCAGTGGTAAGCAGTGACTTCCTGTTTCACTGGGGTATAAATAAGAGGTGACACTGACAAAATTCCCATATTAATCCATCACTATGACCGGTGGTGGCCCGGACAGACAGCGGCCTCATGCAAGGTAGGAGCTCTAGGCCCCTCCCCCAACCCCCCTCAAAATGTAACTCCATCTATTCGCTCAAACCACTGCCTCCTACATCAATAAACTGACTGCTGTCTAACTTTACATACTCAGTAATGGAACGGAGAAAAAAAGCACAATTGCATCAGCACAAGGAATGGCTATAAAGCCCATTGATCAACACCACAGACAGCGCAACAGAGCACTGGGCTGGGCGGAGATCACAAGAAAGGTTACGATTACTGCTGGACCCAGGCAGCCATGTCGTGCGCGGTTAATTTTGGCACACATTTTTTGATTTTATGTAGTTCATTTGTCTAGACATAATTTGAATAAGGATTTTGTCTAGTTATCGTCAAAATGATTAAAACAGTATGTTTTAATGATTGTACACAGTATGGAAGCATGTAATCAGCCAGAGGAAAGTGCATATTGCACACCTGTTATTATTTAATAACAACATGGAAGGAAACAACTGAAATGCAGGGATGCAGCAGTGAGGTTCCTGAGGTAAACATGTACCTTTAACAACTGAAATGCAGGGATGCAGCAGTGAGGTTCCTGAGGTAAACATGTACATTTAACAACTGAAATGCAGGGATGCAGCAGTGAGGTTCCTGAGGTAGACATGTACCTTTAACAACTGAAATGCAGGGATGCAGCAATGAGGTTCCTGAGGTAAACATGTACCTTTAACAACTGAAATGCAGGGATGCAGCAGTGAGGTTCCTGAGGTAAACATGTACATTTAACAACTGAAATGCAGGGATGCAGCAATGAGGTTCCTGAGGTAAACATGTACATTTAACAACTGAAATGCAGGGATGCAGCAATGAGGTTCCTGAGGTAGACACGTGTGTAACAATTCAAAATGCGAGTAGACTGGCTGTTCTAAATGTGCAATGAGCAGTGAGGGAAGGGATAAGGTGAATGTTGAAGTTTAAGGTTCAACATGTGCAGATAAAACACAGGAATAGCAGCAATTACACGTAAACTGAAGACTCTTATCAAACTTGTGAGGCAGTGACTCCATTAAGTGATTTCAAATCCTATCGCTAAATCAGCCTCTGTGAATGGATTAAAGGGACATTGTCTAAGTATTTTTATAGTATTAAATGCATAAATAAACAGAAATGACCAGTGGACATCATCTGTTAATGTTTTAAGTAAATGTTTCAAACTTTTAACAGACTGCCTGAGATATTCATTTCCCCAGTCCGTCTATCAGTTCACAATGACTTGTAGTCAACTTAAACTCAATTCAGACACATGCAGTACAATCATTTCTACCCTGGACTAACAAGTACTATTTCGGTATAATTCGGTAAGGGAAGATGAGAGATGTGGATTCTACCCAGTGCCCCTTTAAGCTGGGCAGGGCAGCTCAGACTCCAGGTTAGAGAACAGCCAATCCCGTGGCCGAGGAATCTTCTAAGTTAGTTCTAAGTTTATTCTTATTAAGGTTAATTTTGTGGTTCTCATGTCACAGGATATGTATTGTTAAGCATTTATAGTTTTTGTAACCCACCCCTTACATACCAGACATCTCATATCACACTTGCTTCTCCATGGAGGCGTATCTGCCATCAACATGGAAAGGTATCTACTGCAGTGGTTTTCCCTTCAATTGGAATGTGTCCCACTGTGAGTCAACGTTTAAATCAGTATAATAAATTCAAGTCCTGGGGACCCTAAACACTTCTGTTTTTCTCTACTTGCTAGTTAATTGCCTTCACCTGGGGTCTCAGCTCTGGGTTGGTTCCTGATTAGCAGAAGAGCGTTTTGGGTTCTCAGGACTGAAATTGAAAAGCACTGGTTTAGATAAACCCCATATAAATGATCTGATGCACTGTCCCAGTTTTGTGAAATCCAAAGCTTAGGGCATTTGAAATAACCTTTCCTCCATTTTTCTAGTTCCTTATATGAACTGTAATATTTTTGCTTTATATGTTTTATTCAGTGCGGTTTGATCAGAAGGATCAAAGAAAATGAAAAATACCATTAAAACTACAAAGAACAGTCAATAATACTAACATAAACTATAAACTGCAACTCATTTGGGGCGGTTTATTCTTCCACATGATAAAGATTTTATTTTGGATTAATCAAACATTTTAAAAAAATTCCCAAATGTGCAATTCACTATATTACCTGGCAAGACAGTACAATTTGTTTCATTTAATTTGAACAATTCACAGCGTTTATTGTGAAAGCATTCTGCTATATTGTCCAAAGTACACTCCTGCTAATGCAATGCAAGATCTCGAGTGAATGGTGACATCCTGTCAATACCTGTGTTTTCTGAATGTGTCCAGAAGAGGGCGCTACAGTCCTGCAAACCAGTGGTTCGCAACTCCGTGTGTTTCTAAAACACATTGTTCACAGACACAGACCGCAGACACAGACCACATCCTCCATGTCAAGCATAAATAGAGAAGCATCAGAGCATCTCTGCTTATCTGACTCTGAGGCACTCTGAGATAAATGACCATGATTCTCTCCACGCTGGCCAGTTTCTGGACATCTGCTGTATTACTTCTGTGTCTGCACTCAGGTTAGTGTTGTGTGTGTGTGTGTGTGTGTGTGTGTGTCATTGAAATAGTTTTATTATTTATCATTTCTTGGGATGTTGTATTCATAAAACATTTCATCTTACCATGTGGACTCCCAAACAGCAGTTAAAGTTCCTAACCAAGAGTTTCCTTTCAAAGCCTATTAACAAAGCTGCTGGCATCAAATGGGGAGAAGTCCTAAGTTAAGAAAAAGGGCGGGGTTGACCCTGTTGCTATGGATGATGCTCCACGAACAAGTTTACTCTCTATGCCAGAGGTGTCAAAACGGTTCCATGGAGGGCTGAGTGTCTGCAGGTTTTCACTCTCACCTTGTACTTGATTGATTAATTAGGTCAATAATTGGTTAGTTTCTACCCTCACCTGGTTGTTTAGTTCTGAACTGGAAACACATTTCAAGAAAAACCCATAAACCTGCAGACACTCGGCCCTCCATGGAACCGGGTTGACGCCCCTGCTCTACGCCCACAGTGATTGGCTGATGGGGGAGGGGTCTCTGTCAGTGAATTGGTCATAGCGATACTGTAGAAGGATGTGTCCTGTTGCCATATTGGAATAAAGATATTAACATTCAAATGTAGGCCAAGTGTCACTGAATAAACATGAAACCAAGAATGATATACTGACATGTAAATATATGTTCAGTTATTGTCAGCCTCTAACATGTCTGGCCGCTCATAAAGAGATGCGCATTTACAGTGCCAGGCCTTGCAGTTTGGGGGCCATGAGCAACATCATTTGATTTGGGGGCCCCGTCTCCCCTAGTGGATGCGCTCACCAACAGTCTGGGATCTCATGGCAGTTGGGAGCCATAATGGCTGGTCCTGCACGTTCATCTGCTGTTGGTCTGATCATTTGTGCAATTATGTGTCCCATCTACAGGACCAGCTACATCTGGTGGTCCAGCTATGGTCACAAAGTCGGCTTTGTTTCTTTGTAGTTGGCGAATGTGATGAAGAAACTGAATGAATGGTTGGATGATATGGGTTCTGGAGAGGGCATTTATTGTTTGATGTAATATTCCTCTGAAAAATGAATGAGACACACATATTTTGTCTGTGCTGCATAGTTGCATTTTCCCTGTGGCCAAGAAGCACGGAGTTGTCAGTGATATTCTTGATCTCTGGTGTTTTGGGTTGTTTCTGTTTGTTGGTGAAGTGACTGTATCCTTAACTAGCACTTCTACACTTGCAGTGTTGGTGTGACCTTTTTAATAGCATTGGATCATTAAATGTTGACCTGATTACCAGGTGGATTGCTGGCAGCAGCCCTTTTAGGATGGTTTGTAATCTGGTTTTAGTGCCTTTGGAGTCTCTTGACTAGTTTTAGCGCTAAAACACTTTGTGAAATACTTTTAGAGCAAAGACTTAGCAGTTCTGAAGTTAGGACCGACATGGCCATTGTTTGAGTGTTTCTCCTAAATCAGCAACCTTTAGCCTTATGAGGATGTTTTGTGAATACGGCCCCTGATTGGTCAAGGCTGGTGTCATTTTCTCCTGCTCCTAGGTGACTGTACAGAGATCATTGGTGGAGTGGAGGTGAGACCTCACTCCCTCCCCTACATGGCTCTGCTGGAGGTCAATGATGGACAAAATCAAACACGTTGTGGAGGAATCCTCATTCATCAGCAATGGGTCCTGACTGCTGCTCACTGTTCTCAGTAGGTCCAATATCTCTGTCTTCAGTAGGTCCAATATCACTGTCCCCAGTAGGTCCAATATCACTGTCCTCAGTAGGTCCAATATCACTGTCCTCAGTAGGTCCAATATTACTGTCCTCAGAAGGTCCAATATCACTGTCCTCAGTAGGTCCCATATCACTGGCCTCAGTAGGTCCAATATCACTGGCCTCAGGAGGTCCAATATCAATGTCCTCAGTAGGTCCAATATCACTGGCCTCAGTAGGTCCAATATCACTGGCCTCAGTAGGTCCAATATCACTGGCCTCAGTAGGTCCAATATCACTGTCCTCAGTAGGTCTGCTGTCTGTGTCCTCAGTAGGTCCAATATTACTGTCCTCAGTAGGTCCAATATCACTGTCCTCAGTAGGTCTGCTGTCTCTGTCCTCATTAGGTCCAATATCACTGTCCTCAGTAGGTCCAATATCACTGTCCTC
>JACXGJ010009275.1:0-24677 GCA_016801105.1 Esox niger
CACACACACACACACACACACACACACACACACACACACACACACACACGCACACACACACACAATGTTCCACACAGTTTCTAAATTTACCAACTCGTTGCCTTGGAAACACTTGCTGCTCGCTGCTTGGAGCTTGTAAAGACACGAAACAACGGTTGGGGAGATACTCTGATGGGTGCTGTAATAGATGTGTGGTGCTCTCTACATGTTGCTGGTCGTAGGTGTTTAGAAACTGTCAACAACCTTTCAACCGACTGTCCACTAAGCCGACGTGTAAGCCTGCGTCCAAACCCGCGTTCTCACCCTAATCCTGAACTGGGCAGACTCTTCCTTCTCAGTGGATCGTGTCATTGTGTGGCCACCTAGATCATCCACTCTATGGGACTGTCCAACTGACGTGGCCAAGGATGAGCTGTGTAATGGGAGGTTTGTTGTTGTTACACTGGGTGTCTTTGAGGTGCGTGGGTCTGGTGTTGATCTCTCCGTTGAGGTTAGTGTTTGTTGTCTTTCAGACCATCTGACTTCCCTGTATTTCATACGGTTTTGGGAACCTTTCAAACCGTTTTGGGAACCTTTCAAACCGTTTTGGGAACCTTTCATACGGTTTAGGGAACCTTTCATACCGTTTTGGGAACTTTTCATACCGTTTTGGGAACCTTTCATACGGTTTAGGGAACTTTTCATTCCGTTTTGGGAACCTTTCATACCGTTTTGGGAAGCTGCAACTTCAGGCCAGTTTGGGTTGTGTGTTACACACTCACACATGCACACGCTTGAGGGTGTTACCATGTTCTTGGTGGGTCCCTCTGTCATCTCTGCACTCGCTAAGTCCAGATGTTAGTAACTTAAAGATGGCATGGTACGACAGCCAGAGTCAGAGAAGTGATCCAGGATTGGGGAGAGATGTCTGACTCTTGGTTTCAGCTTATTTTAAAACCCAGTCCAAACCCAACAAGAGAGGAGTTTTAGTTAAATTGATTTGTCTTGTTTTGCAAACACAAAAATAACTTTTAAAGCAGATTCACATGTGTATACCTTTTCATTGTGCCCAGAAATGAATGACCCTACATAGTGACCCTACATAATGCATTCAAAACCAATGAAGGGTTATGTCAGTCCCCTGGTGTACCAGGGCTTAATCAGTCCTGGGACTTTGCTGGGACCTCCAGAGGTCAACTGAGGGATGTAGTGTACATGGTGTTGTTTGGGACTGTGTCTCCAACTACTTTGGGGTTTACTGCATTTATCATGCAGTCCTTATATGAACTGTATATTTTCTGTTGGAACTCTATATAGTATATACATCCAATTGGTTTATACGGACCAGTATATATACTGTATTCAACCTATAGATTCATATAGACCCTTAAAACCAAAAAAGAAAATATAACAAAAATCAAGCCCAAAGATCTCCTTTAGCAGTGGACAGTGTTTCAGAAAATAGCCAGAAACGTTCCCTCTTTTTCACCCTCCCTCTCAATTCCTTTCGCTGTCACTCAGTCTCTCTCTATCTGGAGGGGTTCCGTGTGTAGATCTGTTCATTGTCTACAATACCCCGAAAAACAACCCCCTCGAACTAACACACACACAGACACACACACTCAACCCCAACAAATGCACAAACCACATGTGTGCAATGTGCGAGGGAGTGTCAAGCATTTCAACTGTTTCTGTTTCATGTATGAGTCATTGTGAGTTGCTGGAACACACAACACATATTTCACAAATTGCTATCCTTGTGGAGACCCCAAGCCAGATCACCATTCAAAAAGTATTCCTTATTCTACTCTCCCTGTAGGGATTTGCGGTCCTCGTCAGTATTGTTAAATAATGTGTGGTGTGTATACATACACACAGAAGTTATTTATCCATCTAAATGGGGACACCAAAGCTGATTTTCCTTAAACAAATACTGCAGTCATAACCCTAACCATAACATTAACCTTACTTCAGCCTTATCAACCTGACATTCATACCCACACACAATCAAGCTCTAATGCCTAACCCAACATTTAAGCCAAAATAATTGCCTTTTTCAAAATGGGGACAAGACAAATGTCACCGTTATTAAACTTTATCTGATTCAACCAGTTTGGGGACAGAAGTAGACATATACACACACACACACACACACACACACACACACATAAAGACTAGGCAGTGCAGTTTGAACATTTTGTAAAGACTGTTTGGGAAATGAGCAACTTATAATCAGGACAAATGGCCCTTGTTTCAGTTGGATATGAGTAAGACAGTTTTTTGTGAAACTCCAAATTATAATGTATTTCCTTAAGCCTTATTTGGCCCTTGAAATGCTCAGTCGTGGGCATTAGGACACAAATCTTACAAAATGTACATCAAATGTAAATAGACCACTGGTGTGTCTAATCATCTCTAAAGCTCCTAAATAACTTCCTGTCTGTTTTACACAAAATTAGTTTTGTGCTGCTGTTTTTTATTGATTTTGCTAAAGCCTTTCACACTGTGAACCACCACATTCTAACTGACAGACTTAGCAAGCTAGGGTTTTCAGAGGCCATGTTCTTTTGGAAATGAATGATTTTGCATTTCGTGCAGGAAAACGAAACTATCCTGTCTACAACTGGCCTCTCTGACCACCCTGAAACCAAAATACTAAATACAACCCCAAAAAGTCGTGATGCTGTGTAAGATGCAAATTAAAACATAATGCAAGACGTGCAGTTCTTTTAGGGATAAAATCGTCCCTGTATTTAATTGAAAATAGTACAAAGACAACATATCGTATTGAAACTGAGAAATGTTATTGTTTTTGGAAAAACGCATGCCCATTTAGAATTTGATGACAACAACCGGTTTCAAAAACGTTAACCTGAACCAGTCCACCGCTGGTTGTCTGAATGAGGCATGTTTAGAAATACCTTGAAATACAGCCTGACAGCTCATCTCAGTCACCAACGTCCCATGTAACTTCTTTTCACTCTAAGCGTGAAACCCACCTTCAGTCTTAAGTTAAATCCAGGACTGGTTTCGTGTTCATTCTCCAACGAGTGTGCAACCTTCGCTACTATCAACCACGACGATGTACTGTCGTTTGTGGCATCGCTGCTAACTCTTTAACATCTGCTACTGCATCAGTTTTCTACGGTAGAAATCTCATTTGGGTCATCGCTAAATCCCACTCTTTCCTCAGTTGTCATACACTTCAGTCTGCCGATGCTGAGTTGCCGAAGATCCCTTTAGCTTGAGACTCTGGTCGCGCGGACAAGCATTGCCGTTGTTATCTGATCACTGCACCTGCTGAAGCCTTGTCTGGATATGACTCGCAGTATTTAGGGTCACTCCGCGTTTGTCTGTTTGTTTGTACAGTCAGTTTGTATTTTAAGTGAATTATGTGGTTTTGCGTGTTGTTTTTTGCATTGGCATGTCTTCAGCCAGGTTGTCGTTGAAAATGCTAATTGTTTCTCAAATGGCTTCACGGCACCTAGCTGAATAACAGTCTAATGAAAAGGAAAAAAGGAAACAGTCCTGGCTGCGTGATAGGAACGTCAAGGTCCCACCTCATATTAAAAAAGTCGTTGGTCAGTTATAATAAAATCATACTTGTCACAACCTTCAGTTGCCCTGAAGAACTTTCCCACCAAAAGAGGAAGGATTTCCAAGCTATTGCTTTTGTATAAACAGCTGTGATAAAAATAAGTTACTATAATAATATATGATAATATTATTGGTTTTGGGAAATATTATTGCCATCATAAAAAAAAAGTACTGCACTGGGAATTTCAATTTCATAAGACATTTTGGCCGTTAGAAAAACAGTAATGGGCGGAAAAACTGATGTGTGTTCAAAATAATTGTGTGTTTCTTTCTTATCCAGTCTGACTGAAGTCATTTTCAGCTTTCCGGTTTGTCTACAGTTGGCTCTGATCTGATCACCATGGAGACAGTTGGGGATATGATGCCTTTATGACAGCATTTCTAACCTGAGATCTGAATTCACTCATTCGTTGTGCTCTTCTGCTGTGGAAGCTGTATTACTGTCTCTGCACAGACAGTGGATGTTTGAGAAACAAAACCATCCTTGTGGGTCTTTTATTGTACAGACAGACGTGTTAGCATGATGCTTCAATGCTGTACATGACTTGATATACCGTCATGCTTAGTGGAACATTTCATTGCGTGAGACTGTGTGTGCCAGGGTGTTGCCACTACTGTCTTGTTTGGAGACTGTGTGTGAGAGGTTTTGGACTGGTCTTTTGTCTGGGGATGTTTGTGATGGGTTTGTCCAGTAGTGTGACATTGTGGACTGGTCTTTTGTCTTGGGGATGTTTGTGATGGGTTTCTCCAGTAGTGGGACATTGTGGACTGGTCTTTTGTCTTGGGGATGTTTGTGATTGGTTTGTCCAGTAGTGGGACATTGTGGACTGGTCTTTTGTCTGGGGATGTTTGTGATGGGTTTGTCCAGTAGTGGGACATTGTGGACTGGTCTTTTGTCTTGGGGATGTTTGTGATGGGTTTGTCCAGTAGTGGGACATCGTGGACTGGTCTTTTGTCTTGGGGATATTTGTGATGGGTTTGTCCAGTAGTGGGACATTGTGGACTGGTCTTTTGTCTTGGGGATATTTGTGATGGGTTTGTCCAGTAGTGGGACATTGTGGACTGGTCTGGTTTGGGGTTTCGGTGGAGCTGCCTGTGTTTGGTTGGGAAGCGGTTTTTGGATGTGCGTTTTTGCAAAGTGTGTGTTGCATTGTGACCATGTTATGCGTGTCCACGTGGAGGATTGTGTGTTGTGAACTGAATGACAGTATGTGTTTTATATACAGTGTGGTTGTGATGGCACAAGTGGCTGTCTTAGATGGGAGGGGGAGAGGAGTGTGTGGGGGGGGGTGGTTGGGAGCGAGGGTTAGCTGGGAGAGGTGTCGTGGCTAGTCTTTGGATGTCTCATTCAAGGGAGACAAAAAGTTGTTCAAAAAGTCCCCTTCTGTCGTCATCCCTCTCTGACGCCTTTTCTCTCTCCCCCGCCCCCCGGTTCTCTGTCCCCTGCGGATTAGGCCTGTGTTATTGATTCCATCTGTTACCAGTTGATTGGTGACACCAGCCTTCACAATGAGGGTCTTGTGAGAGCGAGCATCCTGTCGGCACGGTTACGGCAGAGTAATCAAAAACCCCATTTAAAATTAATTTGCCCGCTAACCTGGGTGCCGGCTGTTAACTAGCGTCCCTTTTGTTCGCTCTTATTAAATCAAACAGCATTATGAGACACAATGTAACGGCTGTCACCACAGACACACACACACACACACACACACACACACACATACTGTACACACACACACACAAACACACCCACACAACTGTCTGCTCAGCTAAATAAACGTCCCCTTAGCTTTACATTACTTTATTATATAGATTTATTACATAGCTTTATTACATAGTTTTATTACATGCCGTGTCAAAGGACTAACCTCCACTCTTCTCTTCTCCTCCCTCATCCTCGGTAATTTCTCCTTTCCGCTCTTCTCTTCAGTCCATCTTTCTCCTCCTCTGCCCCTCTGTCCTCTCTTCTCCTCTCCACCTTCCTACACAGCCCCTCTTATTTCTTCTCTCTTCTCCTCCCATTTCCTCCTCTGCCCCTCTGTCCTCTCTTCTCATTTCTTATAATAAATAAAGTTACCTTTCTGTTCCACATGAAGGATTGAAAGGGGAATGGTGGAACCATACCTTTGAATGGTGTAATATGGCATACTATCGGTGTGATTATCGGGAAGCTGATGTCCGTGAGTACTCAGTCCAGAAGAGGGTTGACTGATGTCTCAAAATCATCATTAATAACAACATTGAAATATGTACAGACTCAATGGTGACAAAGTTGCATTATAATGAATGATGTTTTACCAAAATGTAAGATAATCAAAATATAGGCTGTAGCTATAATTAAAATATAGGCCATAGTTATATTTTAAATGTAGGCTATAGTAATACTTTGAATGTAGGCTGTAGCTGTAATTAAAATGTAAGCCATAGTTATAATAAAAATATAGGCTATAGCTGTAATTAAAATGCTGGCTATAGTTATAATTTGAATGTCTGCTATAGCTGTAATTAAAATGTAGGCAATAGTTATCATTTAAATGCAGAATATAGTTATAATTTGAATGTAGGCTATAGCTGTACTTAAAATGTAGGCAATAGTTATCATTTAAATGTAGGCTATAGTTATAATTTGAATGTAGGCTATAGCTGTAATTAAAATGTAGGCAGTAGTTATCATTTAAATGTAGGCTATAGTTATAATTTGAATGTAGGCTATAGCTGTAATTAAAATGTAGGCAGTAGTTATAATTTAAATGCAGGCTATAGTTATAATTAAAATGTAGGCTATGGCTGTAATTAAAATGTAGGTCATAGTTATGATTAAAAAGTAGGCTATAGCTGTAATTATAAAGTAGGCCATAGCTACATCTGCAAACTATTCTTTAAAAAAAAAGATCATAGAACAAACAATTTGTTTTGCTGTATTTTTAAAAACAGCCTTCATTCCGTTCTCTCTTAACTGTATAGGCTATGAATAACTTTGGGCTAGGCTTTGCTTTCATTCTTTAATGTACGGCTTTTCCCGATCAAAGAACAAAATCAAAAAAGAAAGTTGTTTAAATGGCCCAAAAATATGGGCACCCAAGGGACTAAGAATAAGAAAGAAAAAGTAATATCAATAGCCTTTAGAAAAAATTAAGAAATAACAATAATTATAGGCTATGACAGTGGTATAACAAACAGTATAATTTATTTACCATTATTTCACGAGGCAAGTAAATCATTTATTATCCTTATCAGGTCCTCTTGTGCCAGTGAGATCCAACGCCCCGTCTCTTCCTCATTGGGAGCACGGACACCTGTTTGTGGTTATCGCCCTCACCTGTGTTCCTGACCACTGTCCTTACTGAGGTCTCTCCTTCCCTTGTGTGCCTGGTCGGTCGTTGTTTATGCTGTATGACGTTGGATTTTCCTCCTTTTGGATTTGTTAGGTATTCGTTCTTTTTATTAGATGTCCTCGGTGTGGCAGTTTCCTGATACAGTCTAGGTGATCACTGGTCTGAAACACACAGACACTCCATGCTGTTCCTCCTGTGGGAGACATTAGTAAATAACTATTTACCTGCAACGAGCCTCCGACGCTAGTTTGCTCACAGTCAATGCACATCGCGATGTACAGAGGCCTCAGACGTGTTGATTGGTGTGTTTTTTTGTTGCTAACCTGTCAGAGCGTGACGTCGTTCAGTGCGAGGCTGAAGAAACCTTGGGATGTGAAACAATGAGTCATTCTATTGGGGTCAGTCTGTTCGGTGACCGTACTGTTGTTGTTTTTGCTTTCTTTGAACGGCCAGATGGAAAGGAACCACGGGTGCCATGCTGTCTCCCAGGTGGGAGATGGTATTAAAGTGATGCTACTGGATGTTATTTCCAGGTCTTAAATCCCCTCAGAAAACTCAATGATGATTGGGCTTTGCCTTTGTGAGTTAAACAGGCCGAGGTAGCTGTGTTGCCTGGCTGGGGGAGAGTCAGTCATATGGGAGGATATCGCGCCGTTGGGTGTGTCGGGCTGATACATGAAAATGTTGCGTTTATTCCTTGGGTTCATTTGACTGAGAAGCAGTTAATTGAATAGCTCAGTGGCTTAACAGCTTCCAGGTCTGTTTACGTCCCCCCTTCGCACACGCGCACGCACGCACACACGCGCACGCACGCACACACGCCGCACGCAAACACACACCCACAGACACACACACATACACACACACACACCCTCTTTCTATCTCTCTCGCTCTCTCTCTCTCTCTCTCTCTTCCTGACTTAGGTCAAGAGAGCAACCATAACGGGTCATAACGGGTCATTTGTGCCATCATATTGAAATGCTAAGACATCCACCGGTTTTATTATTTTTGTGAACCAGCCCTCGTGTGGGACCAGATGTGTGTCCGGGGAAAGTTACTGGGTCAGCCTCCACTGGACACTGCCTTCATTCACATGTAGGCAGATGGGAGCGCCAATGTCTACCAGCGGCCATTCCGGTCCCCATGAGTCACAGTTTGGTGCCAGAACCTGAGAGACTGATGAAACTGTCGCAGGGCATGACTCCTCGTGGTCTGGGGAGGTGGATCTCGGGTCGTGCCGGGAGGCTCCATTAGGCTCCAAGCAGCCAGAACTGAATCAGGGTCCTGGGGTTTGGGGTGTGGGGAGTCAGGGGCAAAGGGGTGGTGACCCATTAACCAAATACTGCCCGGAGAACCCAGGGCCCCCCCAGGGGTTATAGTCCATACGGCTCTGGTTAATGTAGTGTACAAGAAAGGGAATAGTGTTCCCTATGGATGGTATCCAATCACTACACTCGATGGGCCACTCCCCTCTAACTTCTCTCCTTTCCCTCCCCTCTCCTCTCTCCCTTCTCTCCTCACTCCTTTCCCTTCTCTCTCCTCTCCCCTCTCTCTTCTCTCACCTCTCCCTTCTCTCCTCACTCCTCCTCTTTCTCCTCTAACTTCTCTCCTTTCTCAGGTCCCTTCTTTCCTTTGCTGTCTCTCCTCTCCTATCCTCTTCTTAGGTACTGTGAGCACTACAAAGTCCTAACATTTTGTTCAGACAGGAAATTGCAACATAAACCAATTTCAAAATTAACAAAAATATGTCTACAAGTGTAATTGTTTGTTTTGCTCCTTCTATTAAAACATTTTTTCTAATTAACAGATGGGATTTTGTGGGCCCGTTTTGGTGGGTGTTTCTTTACTACTGAAATGTTCCTAAGCTCTAGAGCGTCACTTTAACCCCAGTTTTTCATGTCACCTCAGTCAGGTTGATTTGGGTTTGTTCTCCCCATCCCACTCCGTCCTTCCAGAAGGCTATTGATCTGGACGGTCATGTCACTGAACCGCCATACCTTGGGGAGTTCTTCTGACTGGTCATTGATCACCCGGCGATGACATCACCTAGTCCAGTGGCCTCATTCATCAAGCTTTCGAATGCATCAGTCTGTGTAAACCACAGTGCCATGCTGTGAAATAAGGCAACTGCTTCTGAAACGAAGACTAGCCAGTATAGGAAAGATATTTCCAAAACGTGTGAATTCGATTTTCTAAAAATGCAGCAATATAATTATATTTCCATTTGAACTTTCATGGAATGTTGCTTAACATGTTACGTAACATTCCATGTTTCATGTAACTTGACATCATTCATGTAATTTGACATCATTCATGTAATTTGACATGGCAAAGGTGCCTGTCGAAATACAAATGTAAATGGCCCTGCATGAAGACTGATCCTACCTATGTACTTAAAATGCTTGTAGAATCATTCAAATAAATCCCACTTTCTCTGCAACCATCCCAAATTACTTTAATATATACATACTACTTTATAATAGGGTCCCTACCTAGGGTCCAGATCTAGATTCCCTACCCAGGGTCCCTTCTAGAGTCCTTTCCTAGGGTCCCTACCTAGGGTCCCAATCTAGATTTCCTACCCAGGGTCCCTTCTAGAGTTTTTACCTAGGGTGCCTACCTAGGGTCCAGATCTAGATTCCCTACCCAGGGTCCCTTCTAGAGTCCTTACCTAGGGTCCCTATGTAGGGTCCCAATCTAGATTTCCTACCCAGGGTCCCTTCTAGAGTTTTTACCTAGGGTCCCTATCTAGGGTCCCAATCTAGATTCCCTACCCAGGGTCCCTTCTAGAGTCCTTACCTAGGGTCCCTATCTAGGGTCCCAATCTAGATTCCCTACCCAGGGTCCCTTCTAGAGTCCTTACCTAGGGTCCCAAGCTAGGGTCACTAACTAATGCCTCGATGATTATGAGGTTATCAGACCATTGCCTAAATTAGAGCACTAATAGAGTATTTACATCAACAGAGTATTTGCAAGAGGGAATTAGAGAGAGGGGGAGGGAGGGAAGGCGAGAGGGAGGGAAGGAGAGAGGGAGGGGGAGAGAGGGGGGGAAGGAGAGAGGGAGGGGGAGAGAGGGAGGGGGAGAGAGTGTGAGAATGAGAGAGAGGAAGTAAGGAGGGACAAGGGAGAAAAAGTTAGAGGGAGAAAAATAAGCACGTAGGTACACTGCGTTAACTAATTCTGTCTTCCACTATTATACATTTAAACATTTCGTTTGTCTAGCGTCCCCCCCCAAACACACACATACACACATACACACACACACAGACAAACACGCACACACCTAACGTCTGTGGTGGGCAGGGCTGTAAGGAGCGTAGCTGGATTGATTTGCCATGTTTAACCGATCCTCTGGGCCCATTACAGGTAATGGGTGCTGGCTGGCGCCGCCACAGACTGGCCCTTCTTCAGCCTGACACTAATACTGGACAGCCTGGTTCAGCTAACAGGGGGAATCTGCAGTAGGTGAAACAGCACCACTGTCAGTGGCACCGCTGCTGTCTGTTCCTCCTCCTGTCAGGTTGGTTTGATGAACCAGTGCCGGGGAAGGTCAAGCATCGAGCATCAAGGCAAAAACAACCAGAGTTGCTTTGGTGGGCATCTGTTTTAATGAGCTGGCAACTGTGCGTCGGAAACAAAACGTTGCGTTTCGTTGTGAGACAAAATAACTGTCTGCAGTACAGGCCTGTTTGAATTGGCCCGTCTTGACTCTCATCTGTTCCTTAGACACTGTTGTTCTGTTTTACCAGCCTCTTTCCAGTCTTTTCCTGTCTTTTCTTGTCTTTACCAGCCTCTTTCCTGTCTTTCTCAGAAACACTTCTTTCTGTCTGACCTACAAACTGCTGTCTCTATTTCCAAAAGCTCAGTTTGATATGTAGCAATTTTTCAGGTGCTTTTCAGTATCCAATTTGGTAATTTAGTCATTCTAACCCATTTTCTGGTTTCACCGGTCCTCTGTGTGTCTTGATATTGACCCATTTTCTGGTTTTATCAGTCCTCTGTGTTTTGATACCGACCCATTTTCTGGTTTCCTCGGTTCTCTGTGTGCCTTGATATCGACCCATTTCCTGGTTTCCTCGTCCTGTGTATCTCGATATCGAGCCTTTAAAGACAGAGCAGAGGGAAATAGAGAGGGAGGTGGGGCAGGAATATACTGTATATATATATATAAATGTGTGTGTGTGTGTGTGTGTGTATATATATGTATATATAAATATACAGTATACGAGGAAACCAGGAAATGGGTCAATATCAAGGCACACAGAGACACACACACATATATATATTGTGTATATAGATCTCTTTATATTGAGAGAGAGAGAAGGGGGAACAAGTATCGAGTAATCGAGAGATGAAGATGTCGAAAGAGTGATAGAGACAGAAAGAGAGATGGTGAGTTGAGGAGCTGTTTCAGTAAATGTACTGACTGGTATGAATTGCAAACAGCAGACGGGATCCATGTGTTATGATTTATGATCTGCTTGCCTGGGACGTGGTATGATACTCAAAGTAGCTATCAACACACAGCCCTTGTCTTTATACCAACAACACCAGTGGACTGGTTACTTCCCAAATCTGAAATATGTTATTGTGGAGAGTTTTTGGGAATTCGTGGCTTGCTGGAACTGTTCTCACTCTCAGGCCAAATGTCATTTGGCTGTCCCTTTCATGCGCAATTGGGTTCCTGGTAGAACGTTGTGGTTCCAGGCAGAACCCTTTTCAAAGACTTATATCTGAAAATGGAAATGGTTCAGCCCTTTGTGAACCCACTCTTTTCTAAGTGTGGACTCGGTGTGAAGAGAGTGCCATAGAACTGGTCCTCCTGGTGTAACGGACGAAGATGTTATCAAGTGGGTGTTCAATGTGAGGGCATCAAGCAGAGTGTCACTGGCTCAGTACACCCACATAGAGGAAGTGTGTGTGTGTGTGTGTGTGTGTGTGTGTGTGTGTGTGTCCACCTCCACACCATTACCTTCACTCTTCTCCCCGAGCATTATCAGCAACACACTCTCTTGGCGACAATGTTACAAACTTCCCGAGCTTCAACATTTTTAGTGTAAAGATTTTAGCCAGGGCATTTGGCTGCTGCTTCTCTCTGTCTTGACTGAGGCTGCTGAGGTAAAAGATGATTTCTTCTAAGTATCCTTTGTCCCGTTACCTGTTGTGAAAGTTGTCTAAATAATGGAGGGTTGATTGGATGGATGGAAAGGTGGGTGGGTGGATGGAATGACACAGATATGTGTCTCCTCTTTGCTAAGTCCAAGACAAGCAACGGACAATGTAGGTAGGAGAGAGGAAGGTGTGGAGGGAGGTGTCCCTCTCCCTCAGGAAAAGTAGAGAGGGGATGACAGAGGAAAGCAGAGAACGCTGGACGGGTAGAGACAGAGAGAAAACTGAAAACATGTGGAGAGGACAGCCGAGATGGAGAGGATGGATAAAACATATCTAGAAGAGAAGGAACGAAGAGAGGGGAGCGTGAGTTGGAGAGGGAGAGTGAGTTGGAGAGAGGGATGAGGGAGTTGGAGAGGGAGAGAGGGGAGCGTGAGTTGGAGAGGGAGAGAGGGGAGAGAGGGGAGAGAGGGGGAGTGAGTTGGAGAGGGAGAGAGGGGAGAGTGAGTTGGAGAGGGAGATGAGGGGAGAGTGAGTTGGGGGGGAGAGTGAGTTGGAGAGAGGGATGAGGGGAGAGTGAGTTGGAGAGGGAGAGGGGGGTGAGCTCAGCTCCAGAGCCCACAGACGGGTCACCATGCCAAGCTCCATTGGGAGGCAATTATCATGACATCATGCAGAAAGCTAGAGACACTCCTCCTCATTCCACTAATAACCAAAAATCAACCAGAGTACAATGATTTCAACAGTGATACTGCATCCATGCATTCCAGCTATACACAACACACGGACAAAACACCACGCAGCGTCTGCTTTAACTAATAGGGAAGATGAAATAGCGTGTCTGAGACACTGGGGGGAATTCATGAGCCCTGCAAACCAACAGAATAATTCTATTAAGCCCCCACCTTTTCTTACTCCTTGCGCTTATTTTCCATTTAGATATAATTAAATTAAGGGTAATAGCTAGGCCCTAGCTAGCCTGCCAAGACGAGGCAGCGTTCATTAGGCCAGTGTTGTGTAAAAGCTACGTTCCGACACGTTGTATCACTTCAGAACCCTTTATCAAGCCCGCCTGGTCCGAGAATGGTTCATGTGCCCGTCTGGTCCCAGATTGGTTTGTGCCTTTTCCAATTACATACAATAGCAACATGGAAATACTAGTAATCATGGTCATGTAGACATTTGAACATGCCTCCAAAACAAAAGGTCACAATATTCTTTTTTTTGCAGTATTAACACTGTTATACTGACAAGATTTCACTGACTGGCAGTATTTCATGTTTGTTGTTAAATAGTGTTTAGACTGTTTAAGGCAAAGTACAATATAATAATTGATACTCAGTGTAAAGGAGCTCAATGTAAATAAATCAAATAAAACTATTGTCCCTCCTTCAGTTGAAGACACTGGATGCATCTGGCCCTGCCAAGTGATTCTGAAATTGATGTCAACCCCTGCAAATAGCATGACATACAATAATTGTTCTGGTAGGCTATCAGCCATGATTTCTAAAATGTATCTAAGTGTAAGATGTTTTAAGCCTGTTCTATGGTCAAGCCTGGGTACTCGTTTTGATAGGATGAATCAATCAATGTCAGAATGTAGTTTTCTCTGAATCTCTGATTAGATAGGCCTGTATAGTTACAACAAGGCTGGGAAATGTTAGCTGAGTGTAGGGTTCAGGACCAGTGTTGGTTAATTGGGACTAGGCTCCTGTGGAAAATACACTGCCCAGAGCCCGTGTCATTTTGTCTAACTAAATGTCGTCACCTTCAGCCGGTATCTGGTTGATTTTCTCTGGCTGGTCAAGGTGCAACTAGTTTCTATTAATTGGCCTGACTCTGAGTTACTGTTTTATAATCATAGTTTTCCTCCACAGTCCAGGTAATATTTTTGTCGTACAATTTCGTTTGGAGTTCCTGTTCTCTGGATGTGTTCAATAAAAACTGTTGTCCAGGCTAATTGGCCTTGGGGAGAACACAGCATGCGAGCAAATAGCTGCGGTGTGCTGGAAGTGCTGCATAAAATGTAAGACATTTGCCAAATCATATAATTACTTCTGTCTGCGCGCAGATACATTTAATTATTGAATGGCTTCCTTAAAACAATAGGCTTCTGGCCTGCAGATAATTTAGCAGTTGTGCAGCATGCTCAGGAAGTGTCAAACAGATGATCATTAACGTGTCAATGCGGCTGGCTGTGGGTTTGGATATCTGAGTGTCGGTGGACTGTAATTCCCTCTTACTCTTCAGTTGTCCTCCTCTCTTCTCGATACCCTACACGCTGTAAGGTCAGGGTTTAGGGGAATTGCCTGGCGTGTAGTTATTATATCTCGAAAGATAAAAATATTCTTAAAATGTCTACATTAAATAAATCTAGAAGGGTCCGTTTTTGTCCTCAGACCGGCAGATTCATCGGTATTCGTGCTGTGCCCTCGGCCCCGGGCCTAAATGAGCTTCTGTTTAAACGTCATGTCTGTGATGTCCCTGTGGCTGGGTACATCACCCCTATGGCAGGACCCTCTGCTGGGCTGGATGAACATTTTAAACACTGTAAACCCCCTCCCCCGAGAGGAATTTCAAGGATGGCCGCCCAAACAATTGGGTGCATTTGGCACACATATTGAGGACTCATATTTGAACTCAAAGGTAAAATGTTTGGTTAATGTTCCTTCCACAATGCTGGGACAACACCACAGCGGCGCCGCCTCAACGCCACGACACCGCTGTGACAACGGCACAAGGCTACGGTGTGGTAATGCCATGGCCCCTGGAACCTCAACAGAACGCGGCCGTGTTGGGGAGCCCTAAAGCTGTTGACAGCTCTTTAACAACAAGGTCTAATAGGGCTTTATCTGCGCCAAGGCTTCGGGACGAAACCAATAACCTCATTAATTGACGACGATGATAAAAATAATTAGGGAGGGATTGCGAGAGAGTGGACCGGAGTGGAGTGGCAGTGTGTGTTTGTGTGTCCGTGTTTGCAAATGTCATCCCTCACCTCATTAGTGTACACCAGATATCTTCTATCTCCTCTCCTGTATGAAGCCACTACACACCTTTAGCAAGCCTTCTCCTTCTCTCCTCTACTCCCCCTGCCTCCTCTCTGCCACTCCCCTTCCTCTCGCCTCCTGCCTCCCTCCCCGCTCACTTCTCTCTGTAGCTGTGTGTGTGTGTGTGTGTGTGTGTGTGTGTGTGTGTGTGGTGTATGTGTAAGAGAGTGTATTTTTAAGCACTATGCTGATGAACCCCCTTCTGCTCCGGTGTGTTTAGAGAGTCAGAAGAATCAAATCAACATGTATTGGTCATACAGTATACAGAGATCAAATCAACATGTATTGGACATACAGTATACAGAGATCAAATCAACATGTATTGGTCATACAGTATACAGAGATCAAATCAACATGTATTGGTCATACAGTATACAGAGATCAAATCAACATGTATTGGACATACAGTATACAGAGATCAAATCAACATGTATTGGTCATACAGTATACAGAGATCAAAGCAACATGTATTGGACATACAGTATACAGAGATCAAATCAACATGTATTGGTCATACAGTATACAGAGATCAAATCAACATGTATTGGTCATACAGTATACAGAGATCAAATCAACATGTATTGGTCATACAGTATACAGAGATCAAATCAACATGTATTGGACATACAGTATACAGAGATCAAATCAACATGTATTGGTCATACAGTATACAGAGATCAAATCAACATGTATTGGTCATACAGTATACAGAGATCAAATCAACATGTATTGGTCATACCGAATATAGAGATTGATGGATGTCATGGCAGTTGCAAAAACACACAATGATCAAGAAATATATATATATATATACACTCCGATCATCCTTAACATAATGACCACTGAAAGGTGAAGTGAATAACACTGATAATCTCATTATCATAGCACTTGTCAGTGGAAGGATATATTAGGCAGCAAGTGAACATTCAGTTCTCAAAGTTGATGTGTTAGAAGCAGGAAAAATGGTCAAGCATAAGGATATGAGGTCTACACTGAGGATCTGAGTTCTACACTGAGGATATGAGTTCTACACTGAGGATAGGAGTTCTACACTGAGGATATGAGTTCTACACTGAGGATATGAGTTCTACACTGAGGATATGAGTTCTACACTTAGGATCTGAGTTCTACACTGAGGATATGAGTTCTACACTGAGGATATGAGTTCTACACTGAGGATATGAGTTCTACACTAAACGTAAGGATCTGAGTGACTTTGATAAGGGACAAATTTGTGATGGCTAGACAAGTGGGTCAGAGTTTCTCCTAAACTGCAGCCCTTGTGGGGTGTTCCCGCTCTGCAGTGGTCAGTACCTACCAAGAGTGGTCCAAGGAAGGTAAAGTGGTGAACCAGCAACAGGGTCATGGGCATCCAAGGCTCATCGATGCATGTGGGGAGTGAAGGCTGGTCTGTGTGGTCCGATCCAACAGGCGAGCTACTGTAGCCCAAATTGTTGAAAAAGTTGATGCTGGTGCTAATAGAAAGGTGTCAAAACACACAGTGTATCGCAGTTTCTTGCGTATGGGGCTGTGTAGCCACAGACCAGTCAGGGAACCCCTGCTGATTCCTGTCCACTGCCGAAAGTGTCTACAATGGGCTGTGAGCATCAGAACTGGACCACGAAGCAATGTGAGAAGGTGGCGTGGTCTGATGAATCACGTTTTCTTTTTACATCACGAAGATGGCCAGGTGCGTGTGCATCGCTTACCTGGAGAACACATGGCACCAGGATGCACTATGGGAAGGAGGCAAGCCGACAGACGGAGGCAGTGTGGTGCATTGGGCAATGTTCTGCTGGGAAACCTTGGGTCCTACCATTCATGTGGGTACCACCTACCTGAGCATTGTTGCAGACCATGTGCACCCTTTCATGGCAACGATGTTCCCTGATGGCATTGGCCTCTTTCAGCAGGATAATATACCCTGCCACAAACCAAATATGGTTCAGGAATGGTTTGAGGAACACAAGAACTAGTTCAGGGTGTTGACTTGGACTCCAAATTCCCCAGATCTCAATACAATCAAGCATCTGTGGGATGTGCTGTACAATCATGTCTGATCCATGGATGTCCCACCTGGCAATTTACAGGACTTAAAGGATCTCCTGCTAACGCCTTGGTGCCAGATATCACGGGACACCTGCAGAGGTCTAGTGGACAGGTCAGGGCTGTTTTGGCGGCAAAAGGGGGACCTACACAATACTAGGCAGGTGGTCATAATGTTATGGCTGATTGGTGTATATACTCTCCCTCTTTAGATGGGGAGGGGTTCACCCCAATATTTTTGGGAGGGATTTATGGACACTGCACCCTCCAGACTAAAGAGGAGAAGGACCATCTGGCTTGTTATCAGCACACAGTTCAAAAGCCAGCATCCATGATGGTATGGGGGTGCATTATTTCACATGACATCAGTGACTTGCACATCTGTGAAGACACCATTAATGCTGAACAATATATATATAGGTTTTGGAGCAACAAATTCAGTCATCCAGATGACGTCTTTCTCAAAGAGGCCTTGCTTATTTCAGCAGCCAAAACCACATTATACACATATTACAACAGCATGGCTCTGTAGTAAAAGAGTCTGGGTGCTAAACTGGCCTGCCTGGAGTTCAGACCTGTCAGCCATTGAAAACATTTGGCGCATTATGAAACACAACATACGACAAAGGAGACTCTGAACTGTTGAGCAGCTGAAATCCTATATCAAGCAAGATTGGGAAAACATTTCACTTTCAAAACTACAGCAATCGGTCTCCTCAGTTCCCAAACACTTACCGGGTGTTGTTTAAAGAAGAGGTGATGCAACACAGTGGTAAACATGCCCCTGTCCCAACTTTTTTTAAACGTGTTGCTGGCATCAAATTCAAAGTATTTTTCCAAAAGCAGTAACGTTTCTTAGTTCCAACATTTGATATGATGTCTTTATACGATTTTCTATCAAATACAGGGATAAATGATTTGCACATCATATGATGTTACCCTGGCCTCTGCGGATTGGCTCTGTGGTCGTGGCTCGGCCAATAGGACATGATGTAACTTGTGTGTATTTACTGCCATTATCATGGGAGGGGACAGTGAGCCACAGATTGGTCTCTAGGTGGAAAGGAAGCGTGATGAAGAACACATAACACAGGTACCTTTACAAAGGACCACGATGCAGGAAATGGAAAAATGATGAATAAGGTAGAAATTGCCCACGTACGCAAGCACACACACACACACACACACATACAGAGAGAGACACATGCACACACTCAGCAACTGACAAATTGTGAACGAAAGCATAAAATTCACTCTGAAATCATATGGTCAGCATCCACTCTCCTCCCTCCCTACCTTGTCCCCTTTTCCGTTCTTCCCTCCCTCCCTTGTTAGCTCCAACCCCCCAATGCTACGTTAAGTGGCTCCTCTAGTTGCCTCCTAGCGTTTACGCTCCAAGAGGTCTGTTGCAGTGAATTGTTCCATGGGTAAAAACTGCACCTATCAGCCCGCTTGTTTACCTGATGCCAAAAAAATCTATTTTCCATCACCGAAAACTAATCTGAAATCTGTCACGCCTTGCCAGCCAAAGCCGGCTACACAATGTGTGAAAAGAAACATTTATATCAAACTTTTTCAGAGTTTTCTGAATGCACCCCTGGATCTCCCATTGCTCTCAGACACCTGGGATTTAAATAACCTAAACACTATGTTCCACTATACATCTGCCCAACACTAAAAACAGATGGACCATGCCAAAAACACGAAATAAACAGTAAAAAACAAAATAACACTAAACAATTATGAACCATGCTAAAAACAGTAAATGACATTAAACAACCGCAAACCACGCTAAAAGCAATAAATAACACTAAACAACCATGAACCATGCAAATAAACACAAATAACACTAAACAACCATGAACCACGCTTAAAACAGTAAATAACATTAAACAACCATGAACCACGCTAAAAACAATAAATAACATTAAACAACCATGAACCACGCTAAAAACAATAAATAAGACTGAACAACCATGAACCATGCTAAAAACAGTAAATAACACTAAACAACCATGAACCACGCTAAAAATTGTATCACTAAACAACCATGAACCACTCTTAAAACTGTAAATAACAACAAACAACCATGAACCACGCTAAAAACAGTAAATAACACTAAACAATGCTTAATGGAGCAGCTTTGTGCTGCAAGGGAGAACAGTCCAAACCAAAATAACTACAGACCAAACACAGGAGAGAAAAGTTGGCCAAACAGTACAATATTTAAGTAGGTCTTACTAAAGACCCTACACGGGGAAGTAGAGACCAAACACAGGAAACAACAACCTAATACAAACCAAAAACTGGAAAAACTACGGAAGACCAAACATGGAATATAACTAGAGACAAATACACTGGGAAAATAATATAACTATTTAAAATGTACTCTGAACGTTTGTTGAAAGGCATGCAGTAGGCTACAGTAACTTAATCTGGTAAATATTGGGCATTTTTTAGCCCATATGATGTACATTGGTTGCCCTTTGTCTTATGACCAAAGTGAAACAGGAACACACACACGGTGCTGTTAGACCACCCACTCTGGAACCAAGTGACAAACATTGCGCCTGTTTTTCTTTTAAAGATAAGAGGAGAAAAACACAGAACATTACTTTGTTTATGGCTACTGCGGAACCTGATACTAACGAGGTCCAGTTCAGGGCCAACTCTTTAGATTCCAATCAGTTCTCCTGTTGAGTTGAAAGCCTGCTCGGACTGTGTGTGTGTGTGTGTGTGTGTGTGTGTGTGTTCTACTGAAAGATATGGAATGATGATATTATTTACTGTCGTCTTCTGCGTCGCTTTTCTCTGATCATATCTCTCATACACACACCCACACACACACACACACACTCACACACGATAGCAACCACACATGGAACAGACTGTTGCTGGGGTAACTATTGTTGTGGCAATGACAAAATGTAGAGACACTGGAAGGGAATGTATTCTGAGCATTGAAACTTTAAAAAGTGTGTTTTTTAATGTGTCAAGCAAAACAATTGTTGTGGAGGACCCATTAGAGTATTTTATTCAAACTTTGGGGTAAATCACTTAAATCATTTGAGTTACTCAAAAAAGTTTAACCTCTCAAAGATCCTCTAGGACCTTTCTTTGTACATTTGACATCTACGAAGAGTTGTTACATGTCAGATATTAGAACAAAAATGTAACGTCTGGGAACAATGTTACTGACCTTACATGATTACTGCAGGAAACAGCATCTATAGCTGGACTTTGAGTGTTGACAACACAGGGGAAGTTGTTGAAAGCTTGCCTGGATTCAAGTACTTTCTGAGTCCATTTGGAGTACTGCTGGGCTTGACCGAGCTTGCCTGGCCCAGTGGAACCAATAAAATAGTCTCTGCAAGCAGAATCTTTCTGGCTCTCTAGGCAAGCTAAAGCAAAACACTGACTGATTTGAAAAGAGAACAAGAAATTTTGTAAAAAGCACTTTGTGACAACTGCTGATGTAATAAGGGCTATAAAATAAATGCGATTGATTGATAGATAGAGCACTCGTTTAATGTGCCTATTACTCATAGAGCACTCGTTTAATGTGCCTATTACTCATAGAGCACTCGTTTAATGTGCCTATTACTCATAGAGCACTCATTTAATGTGCCATTACTCATAGAGCACTCATTGAATGTACCATTACTCATAGAGCACTCATTGAATGTACCATTACTCATAGAGCACTCACGGAATGTACCATTACTCATAGAGCACTCATTGAATGTACCATTACTCATAGAGCACTCATTTAAAGTACCATTATTCGTAGAGCACTCATGTAATGTACCATTGCTCATAGGGCACTCATTTAATGTACCATAACTCATAGGGCACACATTTAATAGGATCTCAATTGTCCCTCAGATTCATGTCATAATTTTTTTCTAACCTCAGAAGAACAGATTTGCTTAGTATGCTTTTGTTGACATTCCCTAGCTTTGCTCAATTGCAGCTGTGACTGAACAGGTGAATGATGGGTCTGCAGCTGTAGAAGATGAGGACAGGACAAAAAAAAGAAGAAATTGACTAAGCACTCCTTTGGCTTTCTCTGACTCTTCCTGTAACTTTGTCCTTTCATGCCGAGTCCCACCCAGAAATAGAACCACGTCAGAATATACTAAAGGAGAGAGAAGGGGAGAGGGGAGAACAGCCAGTGGTCGGTTATTCTCTCATTACGAAGCAGAGAAAATGAAACAGAGAGAAAAGGGAGAGGGTAAAAGAGACTGAGGAAAAGACGGAGACAAAAAAGAGAGGACGTAGATAGAGAGAAAAGATATACATAAAAAAGACAAAGAAAAGAGAGAGATAGAAATAAAAACGACAGAGCAGGACCTTGATAAGGGCACGGTTACCATGGGGAACCAAGGGGAATGAGAGAAAGTCTCCTCATTTAGTGTGATTGATCATCCCATTATAGGATTCCCACTACTCTCTATTTATTTCTTCCCCCTTTTTTAACTCTCTTACTTTATCACTCTGCTTTCCCTCTGCCTCCCTCCCCCACTCCTCTCTCCCTTCCATACTCACCCTCACTCATTTCCCTCCCTCTCTCAGGAAGGGCTGAAATCAACCAGGCGGATGGCTGCATTTGGTCCACGCTCTTTCCCGAAAGGTGTTAGAGGTGTTTATGCAAACTGCCTGCTGACGGAAGGACAGTTGACCTCCAAAGGGGGGTTATACGGGGAGCTCTGGGCACCGGTAGGCTTCTTGTACACCTGGATCCTGGTGATGTGGACGGGCGTCTGTTTTGTTGCAAACTGTTTAAATATAGCTTTAGTCGACGAACTTTGGGAATCTTAGTTTGTGTCAGGGGCGACTAAATGAGGTGTTTGTTAGACAGAAGTGTTCAGTATTCAGGGCCAGGTGTTTGTGGACAGCCGGTCTGAGATTTAGGTATGACTGCAACAGACCTGGTGGGCAACCAGGGTAAACTGAAAGGTCATTGGCTACAAGCTTCAGTAGCAACATGTTGTAAGCCAAATGTAAAACTGTTCATGGTTATATTGTGATGGACAATCTGCAGTTGACATGTCTAACGTCATAAATAACTTGAAGTGTTGTACTCTTTGTCTTGAAACACGCGGTTCTCTCACCAAGGAAGAGCAGGTTACACTGAGGGCAACAAAACACACTTCTCATCCCCAACTAATCTACGTGATAGACATATGTGAAGAAATCAGATAACCACGTGAAAAACTAACGGTAATAAAATATTATGTTAATTGACAAATGTGTAGTATAGACATCCCACCACAGATGTTCTTAGAGTTCTATAAAGAAAATTGGGATGTTATACGACTCTGCGCTACTGCGAGGAATAGTGGTCAGCGAAGCGGTCTCGACACACTTGAGTTCCCCGACTGTCGAGTCAACGCTAACACGGCAATCTTTATGTCGGACGAAGTGCAGTTTATGTTAATGTTGCGATGGACGAACTGCAACCGACATGTCAACATCATAAATCGCCAGAAGTGTTGGACTGTGTCTGGAAACACGCTGCTCTCTCACCCAGGAAGAGAAGTTTTGAGTGAGGGCAATGAAACATATATCCCTTTCCGAACTAATGCGCATGATATAATTTTGTGAAGAAAAATATATTATTTTGATTGACAAACAATACATATTATTCCCATCAGTTCTTAGAGTCGTACACAGACAATTCTTTTGTTTTTGTTCTTCTTCAGTCTATTATTAAGTTAATCTGTTTTTAATAGACCAAGTACATATAGTTACCTGAAACCAAATCATTAAGAAAATCGAAAATGACTAGTTGACGGTTGTTTTCTTTATACAGTAGCTGTATAGCTATTAGCTAGTCATCTACAGTGATGGGTTTCTAATTAAGTATGTTTTTATGAACATTTTAGATAAGCAAATGACATTCCATACACTAGGCTCCGGATTAGCACAGGAACAGAGCGTTTGCCACTTTCACAACCAAGCTGGCATTGGCCCATAAATATCTGCTCTTCACACCCCCTCCCTTGTTCATCACAATTAGGGCTACACACGACCCGGCTGAACTAGGCTAGCTTAGTTTTTCTTTCTAGTTGTTTAAGAGTTTACGGTTTTGTGTGCTATTAGACCCTCAGACGTTAGCCCCTCCACATTCCCGCCCTATACTGTTCTTTTACATTCTACTGTATATCTGTTACCAGCTGGGTCCCCATTAACGTGTAAACGTGTTAAAAAAATTAATTTACAGAATTCGCAAAGACAGGTGACGCGACAATTGCCTACCAATGTGCGTTTACCGTCAAATTTCTTGTTTCAATACAGATGGACTTAATAACCCGCATGTTTTTAAAGCGATTTGCCAAAATATGTTGCATAAAATACAGTGGCAACATTGTTTTTGTTCAGCAATAATATCTAAAAATCACTGATCCCGTAATTATTTCTTGCATAATTAAGACCTAGACTTTAATGTACAAAAAATGTACTGCGATGTACTAGTATATACAGGACCAACACCACCATCATGTTCCGCAGATTCTGCTTTTAATGTACATACATCAATTCATGACTGCAAAAGCACAGCTACGGTAGCTTACGAGGCAATTGCACTCGCGCGATTACATATGGTGTTAATACCAAGCAATGTGTTACATAGACCAGATAAAAATATTCCCCTGTCGACAAGATAAACACCTATTCGATCTTTCAAATTTGCCCCCTACGTCTATTACAAGTACTCGATCATTTTCTTTGCGACATTGCTTTCACTGACTAAACCACAAGCTCAGTGGAATACTGCCAATGTTTACCAAGCAGGCTATTTTTTATCACCCTTCTCATTTCCTCTTTCTTTACTTTCATCTTGGTGTCTTCTTAGACCCCTGTGCTGAAGGCTGGTAAGGTTGAAGTCTAAATTCCAAATAGTTAAGATAAGGGGTCACAGTTGGTGTTCAGTAATAAGACAGATGATTATGGTTAGTGTTAACTTCAAGTTTTAATTTCAACTGGCTAATAGTTTGATTTAAGCTTAAACCCGTCATCAGGATTTGAACTCACAACCCTTGGAGTCAGACGTAATGGCTGAAACGCCTCATCAATGTCCAGGGGTCGGGTTCCAACTTCAATGTTTTCATGAACCCGGACAAACACACACACAGGCTATGCTGTAATTTATGTGGTGTTGGATAAGTCAGCTTTCTCTCTCTCTCTCTCCTTGTCTCTTTGTCTCTGTCAGGTTTTGTTGTGGATACCTTGTATGTGTTTTTAATCCCCCACTGTTTAGTTGGAGTTTTTACTGTTGAAAGATGTTATCACCACACAACAAACTAAAAAGATAAACAGACCGTTTTCTTTGTCTCCCTGTTTAAATCATTTTCTGACTCAGATTTTGACGAAAATTGCTTCCATAACACTTGTCATATTTCTTACATTTGAAGGAAAGTTTTTCTCTCTCCCCGTCTCGCTCTTTCTCTTTGTCTCTCTGAGTGATGAAGATTTTCCCCTGTGTTGGAGTAGTGTAATGGGTTGGGGGGGGCATAGCGTAACGGGGTGTAGTGGGTTGGGGGGGCAGAGTGTAACAGGG
>JACXGJ010009276.1:0-24674 GCA_016801105.1 Esox niger
TCAACCTACCCATGTCTCCCCTCTCCTCCATGAGCTCCATTGGCTGCTAGTAGAAGGTCACATCCACTACAAGACCATGGTGCTAACCTGTGGAGGGGCTAAGGGAACTGCACCTCCCTACCAGCAGACTATGCATTAACATTACAACCCTACTCGTGCCCCGATCTGCCACTTTTAACCACCCAACCACTTTAGGCCACCCAAAGAGTGGCCAAAAGTGGGCAACTCCCACTCAGCCAAGGCTAAACTCTTCTGTCTTGGCACCTCAATGGTGGAAAAAACGTTCCCTTGAAACCAGGACAGCAGAGTCCCTGCCAATACTTCGAAAGTGGCTGAAAACCTACCTCTTGTCCCACCCTACTCCAACCACGCCAAAAAAAGTACATAGTTATGATTGTCAGATTTTGGTTTTCCTTGACGTCCGTAAGAGGAATGCACTTATTGTAAGTCACTCTGGATAAGAGCGTCTGCTAAATGACTCAAATGTAAATGTAAAATGTTCATTTAACGATATCATCCAGAGTTACTAAGCATACATTTTTTGTAATATTCCCCTTGGGAATCGAGCCCTGAAGGCTTGAGTTGTCAGTGCCATAGTTTACCAACCAGACTTAATCATAATGGGGTCTGGTGAAATGTTCTCAGTAAGGTGAAATGTTTCTTCTTTTACTATCCTTGCAGGAGTTTTTGGTTTCCACCAGGGCAGTAAAAATCTGGTTGCATACACACTCTTTATTCCTGGATGAAATGTTTGCTGTCACCTTTAATAATGTTTATATGTTAAATCTCTATTCCATCTTTATCCCAAAATAGTTAAATTTCCTTTTTTCGTTCCTTTGATGTTTTTTGGCAACACAGATATTTTCCAATTGTATTTGAATTTGGTTGTTTTTTCCCCCCATGTGTTAAATGTCTGTTACCTGTCAGTTGTGTTTGAGTGTGCGCCCAGACGTACCTGGCACACCTGAATAGGGGTGCCAGTTTGGGCAGATTCTAGTTAGGTTACTTTGGCAACTCATTGAGGGAATTTTGTATTTTGGTAATAGGATTGTTACGTGTAATTGAGAGTAGGAGAGATTGGACTCACGTTAGCTACAGAAGAGACATCTTCCACATCCTTGCTGCAGTAGGATAAGTAATATGAGGAAACCCATGTGTAGCAAGCGAGGCAGATGAACACTTCAGGTCTGTGGGCTCAGGCTGCAGTGATGCGCTAACTTCATACTGTGTTTCTTTTGCAGGGTCTACCTGAGGTGGACCCAGCCATACTGAAGTACAAAGCCCCCGTCCAGCCCCACGCCGCAGCCACAGCTACCCTCCCCAAGCCTGCCGTTGTCCCTTCTCCAGCTCCCACCCCCATCCCACAGATACCACACATCCCCAGTGTACAGGGGCCCATCACTGCCAACCCTGAACAGGTGAGCATGATGCTCCAGTAATTAATGTGAACCTGCACAGTAGAGTCACCAATTATCTCCTGTCCCAAGATTTGGATCAGACGACGTTTGAGGTTATTCACATGGGATTTGTGGATAAGAGCGTCTGCTAAATGACTCAAATCTAAATATATTCAAGCTAAGTCACATTATTCAGTGATGCCAAACCTTATTGCCTGAAGGATGAGCGATGTTCCTAGCTAGAGTTAGAATAATAAATATGTAACTATAAATTAAATTGGTACATAATAGGAACCGTGAGCACCATAGCAGTGTACCTTTTACACTGAGTCAGTGGGAAATTGGAACGTTCAGTTGGTGTGGCGTTTGTTGTCCAGTGGTAACATTCCCAGCTACATTCACGTATGTGGCTCCCCGCTGCAAACCCGGTTTCAGTACCCTTCACCTAGCTGGTCCCAGTAGTGCCTATTTGGAATATGGCATTTGCTTTTACCTATTAAGTTGTTATATATAAATGAGAATAAAGGAAACAGTGTTAGAAGATTGCGGGAAGCCACTTTAGACAATCGAGCCTCATCCTTGCCTAGTTTTGTGGCCCTGTTGATAACTCACCATTCTTACTTCCTACCCTCTTTTGGGACTTTCGCTGATCTAGTTAGCTTTAACTCGTCCAGAGATGCCAGATCAGGGCTTCCTCTCTCTGACCCTTGACCCCCCTTATGCCCCCTTTTCAGATCGCCCGGCTGCGTAGTGAACTGGACATTGTGAGAGGAAACACCAAAGTGATGTCAGAGATGTTGACAGAGATGATTCCTGGACAGGAGGATGCCTCTGACCTGGAACTTCTTCAGGTCAGAAACAATGCTACACCTAGCAAATGTCAAGAGCCCTCATGTGAATGTGGGTGACTCTTTGGAGAAACTCTCTGTTGTGCTATAAATTTTTTGGGGAAAATTGTATTTTGTAACCAGGGTTAACTTGCAAAAGTGTCTGTTGTTCCATTACTAAATGAAAGTAAAAAAGGAATATATAAATATAAACTCCCTTAAATAACACAGCAGTGTTTTGAATTGAATGTCTATTGTATTCATTATATTTCTCCAACACCCCTGTGTACCTAACCAACTTTTCTGTGACAATCAACACCACTAATACTAAAATATTATAGTAGTAGCTTTAACTGTAAAACCCATTTTAGATAGCTGAGTGCTAAACAGTACATAAGAATTTTCAATAATTCACCAGCAGTACTCAATTTGTTCCACTAGGGGGAGTAGTATGACCATATCTATTCCTACCAGTGACGTGTGAACACCAAATGATGTCCACATGGGAGTGAGAGACTTGTTCAATACATTTCTCTCTAGGTGTTGATCTATCTTTCCCTCACCCCTGAGTGTGACAGACAGCTTCTGGTCACTAGAACTACGTACCCTCCCAAAACCTCGTGGTGAATCCATTTGTGTCCAAGTATTTGAACAAAAAGTACAACATCAGTCACTTTTGTGACACAGATTTGTTTATGCTTTATGGACGTGGTAGTAGCAAAGCAGAGAGTTTGTCAGTTACTGGATGGACTAGAAGCCCCTCCCGGGCCTCTGTTAATAGTGGAGCCCCATGAAGAGGCGGAGCCGTGGGCCAGCCGTGGGTGACGCCTGTCTGCCCTGCATGTGTAGGAGCTGAACAGGACGTGCAGGTCAATGCAGCAGCGGGTGGTGGAGCTGATCTCCCGGGTGTCCAATGAGGAGGTGACAGAGGAGCTCCTGCATGTCAACGACGACCTCAACAACATCTTTTTACGATACGAGAGGTAACACGCACAGACAGCATGTAGGTTACTTTACCACCTCCAAATATCCAAGGATGCTTCCATTGAAACTGTTTTTGGTATACAACAGACACCCCCAGCAGACTCTCCGTATGACAACAACGACAGATCTCGGGGGGATGTAGTATTTGGGCAGACACACTTCCATTTAATATTTTATGGCCACTTTCCTTTTTATGATAGTCAATGTTGTCTGGATTTACGAGCTTTGTGTTTGAGGACTTGCCGTGTGGTCTTTGCAGGTATGAGAGGTACCGGTCTGGAAGAGCGGCTCAGAACAACGGGGTGAGTTCTGTCTCACAACATGTCGGCATCGCTTGGCGTGTTGTCGCAATGTCTTCAGCACCTTTTCCCCCCCTTACATTTTCTGACAGGCTGCTTTGATTTGCATTGTCCTTGTTTTGTGGCTGATTTGCGGTGTTTATGTCATTTTTCTGTCTGCTTTGTTTCTTTGTCATGGCTAGCTGATGGAGGCAAGTATTACAGGACTCCATTCTAGTCAGTAAGGCGAATGTTGAACCATGTCTCATCGATAATGGACTTTAGATGTATGTTGTGTATGTGTCATTCAGTTTCAATGATAGGGGCCTTCTCTTTCGGTCCATATGACGTGTCAACATGGGACTTCTATAAAGTAGTACTTTTCTAGTGATCTTGAAGTCCTACACTTACTCTTCTCTCCACCTCAGTCACTCACATATGACTCCTGCAGTTTATCACCATGGTAGTATAATGTGTTGAAGAACCAGACATCTCCACTTCCCCAGTACCTTGAACTTCCTACTGTACATTCTTCCTGTGTCTGCATTTGTTCTTTTCTACAAACAGGTCTAGTTGAGAGTCCTTTGCTTTTGTTAGTTATTAACATTGGAATGTGAGACACATTGTAAGCCCGACCTCCGAGAGGTTGGTGTCCTTTCCCTCTGCGTAGGACCGTAGGATGTTGACTGTCGTGTCCCAGCAGATGCTGAGTGAGGCTACAGAGGACAACCTGATAGACCTGACGCCAGGCTCTCCCGCTGTGCTCAGTCCCCGAGCACTGTCCAGCCCCAGCCCCCCGTCCAGCATCCCCCCCGTGGTCACCCTCAGGGCTGGACCTACAGGGGCCACAGCCTCCCCCACCCGGAGCCCGGCCCTTGTCCCAGACCCTGCCCCCGGCTCCACCTCCCTGTCCACTCAACTTGCCGGCCTGGGTAAGCATGTAAAAGGGTTCAACAGGAACGTTAACGGTGGGCCTGAAATGCACCGCCAGATACAAGGGTAGATATACATCAGCGGTGCATAGATGCGCCAGCATCCAGATATACAGTCCTCTCCAAAGGTATTGGAAAAATGGGTGGGTTCAAACAAAGGGTGGTATGTCCTGAGTGGTTTAACACATCTAGATGTGAATACCAGGAAATTAAAGCTGAAATTCTGAACTCTTGTGTCATACTCATCTTTTGATCTTAAACCCAAATGTCTTCAGTGAACAACAAAAACAAAATAATTTGCCTTACCGTTCCAAAACTTTTGGACCTGCCTTACACACACACACAGACACACACCCACACCACACACACAAGTCCATATGGCTGTTGTGAAAGTGATGCGCCATATAAGAAATATGGTGCCATTTGGGACACGCTGTGAGTAAAGCGAGAGTGATGCATCTGAATGTTAATGGTGGGGGATTGTGGTTATGGTGTGTTTTGGTGCAGTGGTTTTAAACCTTTTTACCTGTGGCACAACTTGATGGGTTATATGACTCTCCAACACACCTACACTTTCCTTATTAATTTAGTGGTGATGACCACAAACTCAACGCCCTCTGTGTTTATGACAGAGGCTGTGAAACAGACCAAATTATTCTCACAGGTGATTAAATAAATCAAATGCCTTTGCTTGTGATGCGCTCCACTCTAAAGAATGCAGATAATGTTTTCTCATGCTGTTTTCTCTGCCCGTGTCTCTTCAGATGTGGGCGGAGACAGTGTCAGTGGAACCCTGTCCTCTCTCTCGGGCCACCAGCCAGGAGATGACTTCGACATGTTTGCTCAGACCAGGACCAGCTCTCTAGCTGACCAGCGCAAAAAGTAGGGCTTCCTCAAGCTCGACACTCCCTGCTTGTAGGACATGAGTGAAAACTGATGTGTTAGAGCAGCATCTGTTGTGCTGGTTCAAACCAGCCTGCGGTCTGCTGTCCCCAGTTCTTGATACTGGAACGTGTCATTGTCCATTGCTGTACTAGGGCCACTCCCAGCCTCCCAGAACCATGTCCATCCCACACAGTGGGCCCGGCACTAACTAGTTCTGTCTGCTTTCTCTCTCTCTCTCTCTCTCTCACTCTGTGTGCATGCGTGTGCATGTGCTGTTAGCGTGAAGTACGAGGACCCTCAGGCCCTGGGCGGCCTGGCCTCAGCTCTGGGCGTGAGACAACAGAACACCACTGGAGGGGTGAGTCCACCAAACCATGCCGGGAGATGTGGTGTACATTTGCATCCTTTCTGTGTGCTGAAGTTCCACTCAGCCCCTGGTCTTCTCTCTGCATGTGATGGCCTCAGGTGTTATTTCACCTGCCAATGGTTCTCTGAACAACCAGACAAAACACTGGGTGTGTCCTTAAAGGCAGCCTATTCCTGACTCAGTTACTTCTGACCAGAGTGGTGTACATGGGAGTCAGGGCACTGTTTGGGAGCCTGGGTCATACTGGTAATTGGACTGTGTTAGAGCCTGGCTCCCTCAGTATGGATGGTGTTAGAGGAACAAGCACATACTGGAATCACACCTTCCAGTCTAGTAGAACTGGGCTAATACTCTAAAGGGGTAAATATAATACCTTTGTTAAACTATAAACTCACGTTAGTAGAATATTCTGTCATTCCTCAATGTTGTGTTTTTGTGTTTATTTTTTGCACACATGGTTGTCATTTCTAAGGTCATCCCAAGTCATGCAGTTGAATCCAACATTTTGTTTTTTCACTCCACTTCTAGGATCACCGTTAGAATTAACAAGGCATTTTTGTTAGCACAAACGTTTCGGTTTTTCTCTCTATACTACCACTACAATAGCACTACAAAATGGGCGCGATATCAGAGAACCACAGTTCAAAAGAGCAACACGTTGTCTCGGCGGCCGAGAGGAGGGCCTTTACATCCTGATCATGCACAGACGCCAGGGCCAGTTGAGATTACCTCAGGCTGTGACTTAATGATCAGCTGAGGGCTCAAGGTTCAAACTGTCCATCTTTTCCTCCTCCTCACCCCGTGTGTTCACCTTATTGAAATTATTCTGTATTTTCTTCCTCTCGTCTGCCCCCCCCCCCCCGACACCTGCGCCTGTTGTCCAGCCAAGGTTGCTACGTCACATTTGATTTCTCTGTTTCCCCCCACTGTGCTCTTGCTCTGGTCTGGGGCTTCCGCTATCTATCCTGTATATTTTTTAAGGTCTTGTTCTGTTGTTGATTCAGCTGAGGGTCATAGGGGATGATAACCCAGAGTTGGAGCTGCCCATAGACAGCTGGCTTATTACCCAAGGAATGGTGAGGACTCCATCCTCAGTGTCCTCCCCCTATGTCCAGTCACCCCCTCACCCACTCCCAATAACCCTCCACACCTGGTCCCCTAGTCACCATTCGTCCATCCACATTTCCATTCCGTCCCCTGATAATCCAAATTCCACACAGCTTAACCAGCTAGCACCAACAGCAGACTGGAGCCATGAAATATGACAGTACTTACCCAGGTATGTAGGAATAAGCTATTAAAATCTAAATTGTTCCTTATGGGTTAGGCTTCGTGGGCCTATGAGTCATTATATAGTATGTATTCACAGACACACACACACACGATTACACATTTCGACTCCCTTTACCTCCTACTGTTGGTCCTCGCTCTCATCCCTCCATCCTCTCATCTTCCCTTCATGGATGAAGTGACAGGTCTGCTTTGTCTGCAGGGACGTCTGTTGGTTTTCACAAACAGCACGGGCTGGTTTTGCAGACACAGATCAAGTCGAGTCCAGACGTAAAAACCAAACAAAATGTGAAGCTCAATTGAGACTTTCCATTGCTTTTCTAGTCAAGGACCAGGCTTAATCTGTGTCTCTGAATCTGGCTCTAAATGTCTAACATTCTCACATTAAGTCAAAGAGATACTGATACTTTCCCGCTACACAACTGCTTTGATCCTATTTAGGGTGTTGACCTTCCTGTCAGTGGAAGCATGTAGTCAAGTCAGTGGACTTTGTAGACTGGAAGACAAGGTTTCATTAATTACAGTTGTATTTCTGTTGTTGTCAATAGTTTTATTACTATTGTTGCTGTATAGACCTGGTTCAGTCTTTTGAGTAGCAGAAAGTATCCTCATCTGCGACATAATAATGTACTGTACATATTAACTGCCATCGTACTCTAGTTCTAACAGTGGAAAACTAGTGCATTAATCGATTAACATTCATATAATTAGTTTGTTTGATGTGATGCACTGATTGCTGCTGTGATTGGTATGAAATTAATGCAAATTGGTCCTTCTACTATATGTCCATTCTATTGGCTTTGCAATGTGAGTGTTGCTTTATTTTGTATACCGCAACCACTGCAATCTCATAAATGCAGTTTATTCACTTTTCTGGGCCCAGGAAACCCACATTTTCACTAGCAGAATGTACCTACAGTTCAATTTTTTTCATTTGTAACAGTAACTCATCCCTGTGTAACTGAAACAGTGTTATTGGCCTAATTTATGGCCTTTTCTAAACAATACTATTGGCCCACTAAATGGTGCTTTCTAAACAATACTACTGGTCCAGTAAATGGAGCTTTCTAAACAATACTACTGGTCCAGTAAATGGAGCTTTCTAAACAATACTACTGGTCCAGTAAATGGAGCTTTCGAAACAATACTATTGGCCCAGTAAACAGAGCTTTCTAAACAATACTATTGGCCCAGTAAACAGAGCTTTCTAAACAATACCATTGGCCCAGTAAACTGAGTTTTCTAAACAACATTATTGGTCCAGGAAATTGAGCTTTCTAAACAATACTATAGGCCCAGTAAATTGAGCTTTCTAATCTATACTATGGGCCCAGTAAATGAGCTTCTTCAACAGCATTTGGATTGCAGTTTTATATTTTAGGACTTGAAAAAGCTCTTAACATTACTGCAGTTATTGGGTGACAGTTTCTTATAGAATAATTAAAGATGCATTTTAGGGATTTGGGCAGTTAAGCCCTTTACAGTTTGATTGATATGTGTCCTTTATAGATGAAGTTAACAAATTTTATGAGAAGTCTTACCAGCTAAATGCAACAATGGGAATTTTATAGTAGTTAAACATCCAGTCATTCATTCATCTGACTCAGGGAAGTAGATAAAGGCCCAGATTACCAATGTCCCAAACTACTGCTTTTAGACAAGGGCAGGTTTATGTACTCATATCAGTACACATAAACAATGGAATTTGATCTGTTTGAAAATCTAGCCATATTCCAAAGAGTAAATTGTAGATATGACCTTGGTGAATGCAGATGTATTGAGCAAAATCTATCCTATGTTATTCTTCTACAACTAAGTTGTAACTAGTTTACATAGATTGGAGAACTTTTAAGTATATCTGTCTTTTATATTATTGAGATCAGCATCTTAAATCAGACCAGAAGAGATTCTGTCATGGTTCTGTTTCTTCACTACACTAATACGGATGTAGCCATGCGCTGTACTTTCCGAAGGTATTCAGAAGCCATCACCTACTTGGTTATAGACTTAATTTATAGTAGATAAAATATATGTTGTCCATCAAGCTCCACCCTGTAATGACGAAGTAAAAGCATGTTTTTAGATTTGCTGGTGCACTTTCTGTTGACCAATAAAAATATTTTTAGGATGCGTTTTAGTGTGTACCCAAAATCGTTTTTGCCTTGTAACTCTTAATTTGGCTTCTAAATCATTCCACAATTACGACAAGGTGTATTATGGACATGTTCTTATATTATAATGTAAAAATTCACAATAAGGACTCTTTAATTTGTGAAACTTATAAGAAAAGTTGAAGGTTGTGTATATATTTGGACAAACAATAGAACTATAGGATCCGTCTAAAGATAAGCTTCTAGGGGCGCTCATACGTTTACTTTTGCCCCATAACCATTCAATCATGAGGGCAAACTAATCAACGAACCCTCATGACCTCTCCTATCAGTTCCCTGAGTCATTGCCTTCTATACAAACACCATGGCATTCACCCTGTCACCTCCTTTTCATTCTCACTATCAATGCATCATGCCATGCTGCCAGCCTTGCTCCGTGCGTGCGTGTGCGTGCGTGTGTCTCAGTGATCCTGGCATTCGTCCTCGTTCCCGGTGGTTGCTGCCCCTGTGTTTACAGATTGTCCTTCCAACAAATCATTGAATCGTGTTCATTTAGCTGATGTTAACTGATTAACACAAGGGGCTATTGCTGGTAGTTCAATGCCCACTCATTAAAAGTAACCAGGATGAAATAATATCTGGTAAGTAGATGGGGATTTTAGTTTTCCCTGATTCAGGATCATGTGATTTGGCCCATGCCCAAAGGGGTATTCCAGAAAGATGGTTTAACAAATAGAGGGTTCTCTGAACTTGCTTCTCCCAGATGAAGGATTTCTAATCTGGATTTTGTGGCAGCAGTGATCATTACTTATGCTATTTCTTGGGAGCATGTACAGGCAGAGTAAATTGGCCAGATAAATGATTAACTGTGTGGAGAACTAATACAGTTACAAAATTAGTTTTCTGAATGATCAAAACCACTGGTGTCTTACTGATTCCACAGAGAGCCTAGTGTTTGCTGTTTTGGGGGATTGTACTTGTTGGTGCCCAATTATGAAGTATAAAATCAGGTGAAATATTATCTTAACTAATTAGTGACCAAATGAATCAGTTAGGTATATGGTAAGAGGGGCAGCCTGCAGACACTCAGCCCTCTGTGGAATTGGTTTGACGTCTGTGATGTAAAAGGTTGATTCAAGGTTTAGTGAGTTGTTTCCTTCGTAAAGTGTAGTGTGCACTGCAGGCCCCCATGTCAGTTTGACTCTCTGACAACGGACAGACCATAGTGACTGAATGAAATGTGATTGATGGATAAGCTATACTTCAAGATCTCTTTCAAAAAACAGAGTTAGCTCAAATTCTGGCAAATTACTAAATTACTAATCCAGCTTTCTGGAATATTTGTATGGGGCCTTAGTTGTTTCTGATCAGCTGATTCAGTCAGGAAAAACTCCTGTCTCTAATGCGTAAGTCACCAATGATTTGAACATCCTAAACACATGGAGACTCCTCCAGGAAATATCTTAGGACCACTGCAGTGTGTGCGTGTGCGGGCGGGTGTATGTGCATGTGTGTGGTGTTCTCTTGGTTTCAGTTTGATGGCTTTGTTTTTGGTTATTTGTTGTGTGTTCCTCTCAGAGCCTCCGGTGAATCTATTCTTGTTTTTGTTTCTTTGTTTTGTTACTGTTGTTGCCGGGTGGCCATGGGGTTGATTGTTGTGTGGCTTTGTGCCGGCCCCTGGGTTTGTCCATGGCTTTGCTCCATAGATCCCCGTATCGCAGTCCTCTGTCATGGATGACATAGAGGAGTGGCTCTGTGCTGATGTGGTGAGACTTCTTTACTTTGATTTCTCTCTTTCTCTTCTCCCATTTCTTTACTCTTTTTTTACATTACATATCTATCCATTTCACTTAACCAGAAAGATCAGTTATAGTTTTTATAACTTTAATTTTCCAATTTTTCATCTGATTCACTGCATAATTATCTGACTAATACTTTTTAACCAACGTGAGATGTAACAATAAAACAGTGTAGCGTAAGATGTGTATCTCTCACCTAAGATGTGTATCTCTCTACATGCTGAAAATAATATATATTGGTTTCTAGAATCAATCTTTCCAATACGTAAAAATGAATCTCATCAATCAATCTCAATCTCATCACAACAGGTAATGATAATGTTTCTTCCTGATGAATGTGAAAGGTAGACACAGGTCCTCCTGTTGCTACGACAATAAGTAAACGTGAAAGGTTGGATGGACAAGTGGATGGGTCTTTCCAAGTGTATTGGATGCACATGTTCTTGAAGTATTTCAATCCCAGTACAAAGCATTGGGGTGGTGGACTATGTGTGTAGTGTATGGTCTACCTGAGGTGTGAATGGTTTCCTGTAGGCGTTAGAATGTTGGATAGCCAAGTCAACTATGGTTGCACAATTCTGATAACTAAAACTATTCCTAACATTCTCTGGTTTTCCAGAAATCCCAGTTGGAAGATTTCTATCACCAATAAAATAATAATCAAGAAAAAGCTGAAATCATCCACTTGGAGTTTATATGAAACGTTGGTAATTTGGGGGAAATTGCGTAGATTTTGCAACCCCCACTCATGCAATTCTCCATGAGATGACCGATGTTTAAACTATCCTCTTTAAGGCAACTTGAAAATTGAATACTGATGCGGTTCTTTTGACAGAATGGACCACAAATTGTACTGATTTCTATTTCTTGTCTGAATAGAAAGGGGATGGAGCAGATGGTGAGGAAGGGGTCACCAGTGAAGGTATGGACGAATTCAGGACACACACAATTCATACTGTGTATGTTAATGTAGAGGCTTCTGATCAATGGGATAGATTTGCTATCTGCCAAAATGATTGGGATCAGCACCTTTTCAAAAAATGAGACCATTGCACCTTTTTCTTATCTTTCCAAAAATGTCAAAAAAGGAAGGTTTTGAACAGGAGGTTTTGTTCAAAATCTTCCTTTGTTTGACTTTTGTGGAAAGGAAAGAGAAAGGTGCAGTGGTCTCTTAAATTTTTACGGATTTCCAATTCTTCCAATTGCTTTGTCAATCACAAGATACTTCAGTCTGAATCATCTTACATGTTTTTTCCTTGCGGGGTGTGCTATTCAATGCACAGTCTTCACTGATTGGATCGTCTAACCAATCATAGCAGGGATTTACCCCTGTATTACCCGGCGCTGCACCAACCTTTTCTTTGGGTCTGGGCATCCAGGCAGTTAGACCCAAAGTACCGCAGACCTTTTTTTCTAGCTTACCATCTCAACTGGTTTAACTGACCTTCTGATTTTCAACCCATTCATAGGCTAAATCAGGTGTACTGTAGTGCTTCAAACAGAGCAGCGAGTAGGGAGGATGCCTATGTCAAGCCAACGGACCCGTTCTAGATGTCCTGCATTTAAAACAGTTCTCCTGTCATCTTCCTCTAGAGTTTGATAAGTTTCTGGAAGAGCGAGCAAAGGTTGTTGACTCCTTACCCTCTCCCCCTGCTGACGAGCCCGGTCCTCCTATCAGTGGATCCAGCGGTGCTCGCCAGAAGCCTGAACGGACGGAGGATGCCCTGTTTGCCTTGTAGACTCTACCCCAGGAAACCCCTCCCTCACTCTCTCTCTCTCTCTCTCCTACTCTCTCTCTCTTTCTCTTTCTCCCCTCTGTCTTTCTCTGGGTCATCCACTGCACCCAGGGACCTATGTGCCCCACCCCCTGGCCCAGCAGCCAGGGAGCAGTGTAGCTACTGAACTGAACTCTCCCTGATTGCCATCCTCATCCTGCCAGTGTTGCCCTCACGTGCAGAGGGCCAAAATGCTTGCTGCGTGGCTGTGTGTATCATGCATTGCTATTGCAACTTTCTGTCAGTGTGGGATATGTTTATAGTATTTAATCTCGTCTGTAGCGCAACCTACCCAAAGGAGTATGTTACTTAACATTGTGAGGGTTGGGATAAAATGACCATGATCTGTCTATGTTCCCCAAAGGTGTGGTGGTTGTGTGAAGGTCAATGGCATAAATCTTACTACGGTATAGTCTCTACACAGAGATTAGTACTGTTATATTGAATACATTTTGCATATGCATAACATATGCATTTATTCTTTTAATGGTTTGTACTGTACTATGTACTAGCACAATATTGTATCTTTATTTTTTTAACTTTCAAGATGATCTTAACCCTTTCACTGTTGCAGTTGTGAAATACTGGTAGAGGCAGAGGCAATGCATGGAAAAAGACTACTATTTAACAGTCACAATGCAAGTATTACTCAAGTATGGAACTGTTATGTAGGGAAAATGGCTACTATAAACATATAGCTGCAGTCATATGGCACCACAGCAAATGTTGGTTAAATGTGTGTAGTAGGGGAATAAACAGGTCCAAAAGAGGTTATTCAATCAGATCCTAAGAAACACCCACCAAATATGTGATTAATTACTTACAAAACCACCATATCACGTTGTAAGTATTTCAAATGTCAGTTCCAAAGTGTAAATAAAACTGAGGCTTTAATGACCCCTTTATTGATGCAGCATTACAAAGTATTACAAAATGTTTCTTCTAACACAATAATATTGTCTGACATTTTCCATTAACCAAGATAAAACAAATGGAATTAGCTTTGTAAATTTTTGGACCCCTAAACATTGGTATTTGCATCCTTGTGTTGGTAACAACTTGTTAATATTTTCTATAGGAAACCAATTGTTGTAACTTTCTTGGAGGCTAATTTGCATATGATCTTATCTTTATGAAATGTCAGCATTTTTCTGGTCTTTAATGCATACTATTGAATAGATAAACTGACACTTTCTGACATGGAAATTTAAGGAAAGGAAAAGGCAAATGGCACTGAAATTGATATGTAATATTGGGAACGTACTTGACAAAAGATATTTCAAATGCTTGTATGTGTAGTTATTGTAAAATATGTATACATGAAAATATGTTTTAGAAATATGTGAATATTACCTAAAGCACATGTTTAAAAGTGGTACAGAATAATCCGTTTTTCTGTATGTGGCCAAAAGCTGAGTCATTCGTATACTGTTTGGTCTTTTGGTTGTGTATGTACAGTTATCGTGCAAGAAGATATTTTCATCCCAAATGCTTTCTACTAAGGAAGAGGTTTTTTTCTGTAGGATAACCAAAAACATTATTTTACAGTGTTTTATCTGTGTCTACTGTGGTCTGGATTGTTTTGGTAAAGCTTCTTGTCTTTGAGGATGACATTTAGTGGCAGCAATTGGATGTGTCTGCTAGAGGGACTGCAGAGACGCTAACCCTTTAGCCTGTTATAAGATTCTGTTTTAATTTGCTTAATAGTTCATGCAGTGTTATTCATGTGACTGATTGAGAAAAATAAGGGTATTACATTACTTTTTATTTTCATGAAAACCTGGACAATGGATCTTATTTTAATAGGCAAAAGCTGTTACTAAATTTCCTATTCTAATTAATAACTCCAAAAATACTTTTGACTCCTTATTTTAGACTTTCATATAAGTTTCCTTATACTTAAGTTACATACATTTTTTAATAAAATGTAATATTTCTCAAAAAATACCCTACTATCATTTCTGTAATTTAAAGTATTTAGCTTCCAGATAAGACATAATTTGTAGCAGTCATTTATAAATGTTCCCTAATTGTATGATTAGTTAAACTTGCCTTAGGCATTATTGCGTTGGTTTGTTTAAGAGTACTGAAACAAATACTTAATAATATTGCTAATATATAATAATAAAAAATTATGAACATAAACTCTCTTTCATTCTTGACCTATTTGATCTTATATTAGTTTAAGGAGTAATATAGCCTACCTCATATTGTAGGTATGATAGCATCAATTTTACAATCAAGAATTTTGTTTTTTTTCTAGACAAAAGCATAGACATTTATTCAACTAAGACACTTTGTTACTACAAATGTAACATCTCACTTGGACATTGAGTGTTTTTTTTACCAGAAAGTTGTTAAATGCTTGTGGTGGTAAAGTATGAAGATGCAAAAGCCCTAACATTACTCTTTAAGACTGTCCGATTAAATAGATTGATCCAGCAGTCTTAAAGAAAAAAATCCTGACCAAGAAGTGTTCCACTGAAGGCTAAATAGCTTTGTCACATGACCAGAAAAACTCCTGTCCTTCTGTATGAAGGTCCCATGTCTATGGCTGTGCTGTTGGATGCCATTCATTACTTCAGATTCAGCTGTCTATTGTGTGACCTGATGTATATATTAATCCCCTAATAAAACTCTAGCAACATGTGACCTATTCTTCTGCTTTGTTTGTGATTATTGTCTGCTATTCATGTGTCTATTACTTTCATTTATCTTATGCTCCATCTGTCTTTGTGATTGTTCCAGATATGAAATGATGGTTAAAACATGTAGGCAGGGACTAGCACATTTAGGTCAGCCAACTGATGCAACTGAATTGCACCAAGTTATTCACAGTTCTGCAATTTTCTTTGGACCCCAAGTCCATGTTCAGGTCTTTCATTATGGTTGATGTCCATGCATTTGAGATGTACAGTATGCAGATACACTACTGTTCAATAGTTTGGGGTCACTTAGAAATGTCACATCAAATTGATCAGAAATACAGTGTAGAAATTGTTCATGTTGTAAAAAACTATAGTAGCTGGAAACGTCAGATTTTTTTAATGGAATATTTACACAGGTGTACAGAGGCCCATTGTCAGCAACCATCAGTTCTGTGTTCCAATGGCACATTGTTTTGCTAATCCAAGTTTATCATTTTAAAAGGCTAATTGATCATTAGAAAACCCTCTCGCAATTATGTTAGCACTGCTGAAAACTGTTGCTTCTGCTTATTAAAGAAGCAATAAAACTGTCCTTAAGACTAGTTGAACATCTGGAGCATTAACAATTGTGGGCCCAGTGACTGGCCAATAACAATAAAAGATTAAGATATGCAAAATAAGACACTGGACAGAGAAAGACTAGATAAATTGTTACGGATAGACAAACCTATGTATAAGGTGTGCAGCGCACAAAGAAGAACATTTGTCAGACATAGACCAAATGAAAAGATGCTGGAAGAGTACTTGACGCCATCTGTCAAGTATGGTGGAGCCAATGTGACTCCAAACTTTTGAATGGTTGTGTCAGTTTGCCTGTTCCTGACTGAATGAATGGTACTGTCCCTAAATACAAAAGACCTCTGTTGGATCTATCTCGATAACATTTGCCTGCTTATTGAAAAACACTGATCGCTGGTGTGTTGTCATATTCAAGTGACCAGCTTGTCAGGAGGAATATTGCCTGTGCAACAAATGCTGCTGACAGCAGACAGGGCCCCTCATATATACATAAAAACTCAAAACCTTCCTTTTTGACGTTTTTGCAAAGGAAAGAAAAAGGTTCAGTGGTCTCTTAATTTTTTCTGGAGCTGTATATATACATAATCTGCTTGCTGTTAAATGGGTTGGCTATTGTGTTACTGCAGGTTATTGACCCATTTTCTTTTCTTCCGCCACACCTTTGTTGTGCTACTGTGGCATATTCGTGAGCTTCCACATGTGGGCATATTGTTCCTAATGTGTATGTTTCACTATAACAGTGATTGGTGGATCAGAGTGGGGGTTTTTTTAGGAAATGTGTAATTATTACAGGACATTGTGGAGAGCTTTTGACCAAGTTAAATGCTTAATTTTTATGTTTAAATAATATGTTTTGTTTTTATTGTTTGAAGAAAGTGTTTGTTTTGACTTCAAGCCAGCCAACCAAACCCAGTTTGTCCCATGGTCTCAGTATTTTCAAGCAACACTAAGGATTGCGATCATTACACCAAGTGCAATATGACTATGTGTGTATTTTGCGATTAAAGGTGGCTGGGATTTTCTGAGTCTCTTCCTACTCAAATTCATCCCGCTCCGCCCACCACTCAGCAACACTACTCTTCATGGAGAAATACATGATGTAATCACGGGACTCAAAGTCGTGATGTCAGATCACCCCACTCTGTTTGCGAGTTCGCCATTGGTCGATTTCTCTGGTTCTACAGGCAGAGTCATCGCTACCGGCCATACAAACTTGAATCGTTGTCAGCCCACCCCTACTTATGGGTGATTGGCTGTTAAAGACAAGCCCACAATAAACAGACCCATGCTGTTCATCTACAATTTGAAATGCATCAATGCCATATTCTTGACTATAAAACACAACTTACACGTCCCCTGCACAAAGTGACGACCTTGAACAAAACAAATATAAAAACCATTATCTCAATGCATTTTACATTTTATATGAATTTTAATTAAACTACATTTCAATTTAGTGTTACTGAAACATCTTACTCGTTTTCGAGAAACATGAAAGTCAAAATTAATTGTAATACCTCTTTACTCTTCATAACAGCCATGAACATATTTAAATGCCATGGACATGTATTTTTGTATTTTGTCTGGGAATTACCAGTCACAACAAGCATGGGACAGAAAGTGGGAGCCAGAATTCACAGGGCTCTTGCGATTGGCTAAAATAAATGTCACTCCTTTTGAGCACCCTGTGGTTTGTGTAGTTCCATCATAACGAGCTAAGCAATGTCGGTGAACCACACTGTTTAGCTTGACAAGTTTGCTTCTTCAACATTAATATGAAGACAGAGACAGGCAGTATATGACAAATCAATAAGACGTTGGAGTTTATCTCACTGACATTGCAAATGTGGCTAGCTATCCAGAAATCGATTTAAGTGGAATAGCATTTTTTTCACACAGCATATCCTAGCCATAAAAATGAACAACTTGTCTTTTGACGATCCGTCACTGGATAATCTGGATCCAACTCTATCTCTAAATGACCCCAGCGATATCGACACGGCTCTGCTCAACGACATTGATGGTAAGAAAAATAAGATTTACCTAGCTATCTAGATGTTTCTTTGCTGGCGAAGCTGGCAACTTGAACTTTCAAACTGACATCCACAGCGGTACCACACATGAAACAGCAGCAAATAGTTTTCTCGCCCAACTATGTAAACTAACAGATACACTGTTTTAAGGTGTGTATTCATGTAGTTTTTGTTTTAATACCGCTAGTCTCACCGACATACACTTTGCCTTTTCTGTCATGTCAAGAATTAGGTTAGTTCTTGCTAACTTTTAGTGTCTGACCTGAAATCAGGATGACCATTTCAATTGTTTAGAGTTACTCAAACCTCAAGTGATAGAGTTTGTCAGAGAATCCCTCAGTAAATATCTACAGTTGGGAACCCTTTGCTGTAGTTTGGTGCAGGTCTTTGTTACTACAGTTCTACTTTCATTTTAGCGCTGTAACAACGTTTTGGTACGCAATCTCCAAAGATTGTATATCTATCAGATTTTTTCTGATATAATTAATAAGTTGATTAGTGATCTGATATAGTTTAAAAAAGGGTTTCAACTATGTGCTGCCAGCTAATGGCATGTGAGACGAACAGAAGCAAGTTGCAATGCGCGCCCCGCCCCTCCAAGTTGTCCTACTGACATCATGGCAAGGTTACTATCGTGCATTCTCTTTTGTCGGGTTCATGTGAAGTGAAATTACACATAACGATCTAAATAATATTTTGGCTACTTCTGTCTTTCAAGATTTACCCTGTATAGATGTATAAACTGACAGAATTTTGCAGTCTTATTTAATGATAATCATATTAATAATATTCTAAACTGTATTTTACCTAATTACTGTTCATTATGTAACCATACGATCAGTTTAATGTTGGTTATTCAGTTTGTTGGCAGTTCGCTAATATTCAATATTTTAGCAACATTTTCTCCATAATGATAATCCGCTCTAACTGCTGCAGCAGCCCACCCGCCCATCCCCAAAATTGACCGAGAGTAACCTGGAGAAGAATTGCCCGCTAGTAACCCCTCGTTGAAACCACAGACAAGCTTTCTTTCTGTCTTGGGGGTTGGTCCGCATAGCAAGTGTCTGAGGTACTTTCTGATTGGTTGGTTGCGATCACCTCATACAAAACATTGGTTTACAAATCCAGGCTAGTCGGACTGCTGTGGGAAGAAATTAAGCTGAAGTGTGTTCTTGTAATTCTATACCATATTCACACACAACAAAGGCTATTCAACAATTACACTAGCTTCATATGTTTGTCAAACCAACTTAGAACACTGTGCTCCTTGATGTTACACTATTAGATTTAAACTATATTTCAAGAACAAAAGACTCATTACTAAATTGGGGTACTTCCCAACATCAGATTTTTTCCCCTAAAGTACATTCCTGGATATTATCCATCTGTAAAGCCATCTATATATAGTATAATTTCAACTCCCATTATATTCATTTTTATTTATTCAATATTTTTATTTTTTTAATGTGTCTACACCCCGACACATACCCACCTCACACTGACACACTTGTGCAAACAAACCCCAAACTATAATGGACAGTGCTGACCACAGAACCACGATCCACAGTAGACACCGGAACTCACAACCCGGGACAAATATATTAGGCTGCCAATCGGTGGTAAACCAGACTCAAGGGGGAACATAAATCAGCACAAATAAGCCTGTACCTTAGTTCTGTCGGCCATCCCAGGCCTGCAGAGCAGTGTTCATCCTCCTTAATACATTTCATTACATTCATTGTCGTCTTTATTCATCACACTGTACTTGTGTGTGTACATACCTCAGTACGTATACATGATGTGGCCAGATGCAGGACTGTACCAGTCTTAAATTGTTACGTATTCGAAGATGGGGTCTTCCCTGTCTTTGGCTAACCAGTCTTTTTCACTGGCCACATTCCCTGCCCTGTATAAGGGACTGTAGGAGGTGGTACCATCTGTACAACTGAACATGTTGCACAAGCTAATGGCAAACACCATGTTTCCCCCATTTAATCCTTATGGACACCACCTCCACAGTGTTGTCATTTGATGTTCCTCCTCTGCTTGACCTCCAATGACCCCGGACCACACTGTGGCACCCAGCTCCATCCATCCATATATATATACATCCACCAAAGTTCAAAAGCTTAGAAATGTTTTTGTTTTAACAAACAGAACCATTTTGTCCATTTAAATAACATCAAATCGATCAGCTGGAAATGGCCGATACTTAATGTAATATACACAGGTGTCCAGAGGCCCATTATAAGCAACCATCACTCCTGTGTTCCAATGGCACAATGTGTTTGCTAATACAAGGTTATCATTTTAAAAGGCCACCTGATCATTAGAAAACCATTTTGTGATTATGTTAGCACAGCTGAAAACTGTTGTGCTGATTAAAGATGTCATAAAACCTTTTTTAGACTGGACAGAACCCATACAAATGATCCATTGATTCTATTTCATTGTGACAGTGCCGACTGTTCAGTGACCAATATTTAGAGTTTTTTTGTTGTTGTTACAAGAATCAGATATAGTCGTTTAAACTGAAAGGAATGGATTGAATCATCAGAAGAAGTTTTTTTTAATGTAAATCCTATGCCTTATTAACTTGTTATTAGTGCCTAGTGTGTGTTTGTGTGTGTTACCACACCATGCTTGAGGGATGTAGTAGATCAATAGTTGTTTTCATCAACACAGATGAAAACAACATCTTGCACCCTCTTGTTCATCCAAACTTCCGCTGTGATGCTATATTCCTCATGAGTGTTTAAATCCTCTTCTGACTGTTAATAGGATGTCACAGCTGCAGGGACTGCGCCTGTCTCCCCATGGTCCTTTTGGAGCCCATTAGAATGGCTTTAGAGGCAGCTCATAACTATTTGACTGGGTCTAGGAAGTCAGCTTTGTGTTTTTCCCCTTGTGGTCAGAAGTTTAGTGACACATGGCAAATCAGGCTAAGTGATGACAGCTTTTGGGGTAAAGGCTATGAGTACAGATAGAGAAAACATTTTTAATGGGATCCAGTTTGTTTTCCGAAATGTTCTAACACGTATAGTGATTTCCCATTCTGTACCCCCTTCTTCCAGTCTCCTGTACCGGCACATCAGTTGTTGACTAACCTGACTTTGTAATTGTCTCTCTCAGACATGCTACAGCTCATCAACCACCAAGACATGGTGGAATTCAACCAGGACATCGCGGGTCTCTTCGACCCCACCCCGGATCTCCCCGTTCCCGCACTGACCCACCCCGCCGCCTCCCCAAAGTCTGTGTCCTCCACTTCCTCGCCCTCCTCCATCCTGAGCAGCAGCCCCCACCTGGACGCTCTCTTGGGCCCCCCTATCATCCGGAGTTCTTCCCCCCCGGACAAGGCGTTCCACTCCTCCACCTTCCAGCAGTCCCCCCTGGCCCAGGTCGCCACAACCGCCCCGGTCCCGTTACCCAAGCCCCCGCAGCAGCCCGCTCCGAGCCTCCGGCAACCCAAGGTGGACCAACCCCAGCCCTTGCCGCTCCTCTCTCCCACCGCCGCTTCCCCCGTCCAGCTTCCTCCACCAGCCTCCTCCCCCCACGCCTCCCAGACGGGCCATAGCCCGGTGTTTACGGCAGCCCCCCAGGCCCTGTTCACCACGCCGCCCCTCCAGCATCAGCAGCCTCAGATGCATCCTCAGCAGATCAGGATTAACTACAGCGCCCAGAATGGCTACACAGGTGACCCGGCGATTCCGCGTCCATTCCTTTGTCTCAACGTGTGGACATGCTAGCGGCAGGTGGCGACGCTCTAGAATAGCAGTTGTGTGCCGATGGCAGGGCAAGGTGGTTGGAACGAACACGGGTGTACACTTGGGTGCACACGCTCCATGTTGAAAGCACATGTTGATGAAATCCAATTTGGCGTTGTTATCAGGAGGACTAGCCAGTCTGGCCATCGTAGCAGCCGAGACGGATTAGTCTCTAGCCATGCTGCCTTGCTGAGGTCTAAGTCAAGCCTGGAGCCTGTGTATCTGTCCAAGATCTGTATTGCAAGCTGTGTGGGTGTAGAAAACCCATTGCCGCTAGCAACCGCCCCCGTCTTGTAAATGTGTGTTGTTGACGAGACCACCCGTCTCACGTTACTAGTTACCAGGTCCACAACAGGCTCTTGTCTAGCAGTGTGCGAATCCTCATCTGCATGAGGGGACCTTTTAACACACTCAACATTCCATTCACCTCAGGGTGTGATAAAGAACGGCTAATGCAGGGTAAGGTAGCAGAATGCTGGGTTGAACTGTTTCCCTCGCACTGTTCAGAGGATAACCCTGGAGCCTTCTGATACATAGGATGGGAGGCAGAGGGATCAGTATAGTCCAGATCAGTGAGTTTCCCCTACAGCCTGAGATCAGTCCAGACCAAGTGACCTAGTGGTCAAAGGTCAAACACTAAGAGTGACACTACCAGTGAGTTAGTGCTTTAATGTTACATCATTTTGCCTGTATCAATTCATGATGTAACTGTAGAGGTCCAAAGTCATATGCTAGTAAGCCACGTAATTATTACATGTGAACTTAGTGGCATTTTGGAACTTTGGCCTTGCTAGAAACTTACGTTGTCTACAGTTATATAGACAGTATATATAGCATATTTTCGGTACATTTTCTTCTATTTGGTTCCTTATGAACTTGACCGTGATGCTTTTTCAGTTGCCAGTCATCAAGGAGGCCCCGCCCAGCCAATTGTCAGCCTGTCTTCATCTCCTGGCATTCAGCCAGTGACCATCCAGACTCTGACCACCTCATCTCCTCTCCTGGCCACCTCGGCAAGCCCCCCAGCTCAGACCATCGCCTCCCACCACGTTCAGCAAGTCCCAGTGAGTAGGGTCGTCTGAGGAGTCAGGGATTGTGTTTGTCAGGTTGTGTTCAATCGTCCAAGCCCAGTTCTTCATTCCTTTGGAGTGGACTGAATTGTCTCCTCAAGGCCCAGTCTAACTCACACATCCCTTCCTCACGCTTCTCTCTCGCCCTCTGTTTGTCTTCTGTCAGGTGTTGCTCCAGCCCCAATTCATCAAGGCGGAATCTCTGCTGCTGACCACACTGAACCGTGATCCCTGTATGGTCACTACGGTGGCCTCTCCATGCATAAGCTCCCTGGCCACCACCACGGCTCAGAGCACTCACTCCCTCCAGGTAGGAACCATCACATTCATTATAAGCTTTCAAATGGGCTTCTGTGAAGCGCAGCTGAGGTGCCTCAGTCTTACAAGGACATATTGTCCAGGAGCCTCCTTCTGACTACTTTGAAAACAAATTCTCAAGATGTATGGTCCCTGGTCAAAATGAGTTTATTCTAACAACATTATGGTCCCTGGTCAAAAGGAGTTTATTCTAACAACATTATGGTCCATTGTCAAAATGAGTTTATTCTAACAACATTATGGTCCATTGTCAAAGGGAGTATATTCTAAGAACAGTATGGTCCATGGTCAAAAGAAGTTTATTCTAACAGTATGGTCCATGGTCAAAATGAGTTTATTCTTACAACATTATGGTCCATGGTCAAAAGGAGTTTATTCTAACAACATTATGGTCCATGGTCAAAAGGAGTTTAGTCTAACAACATTATGGTCCCTGGTCAAAAGGAGTTTATTCTAACAACATTATGGTCCATGGTCAAAAGGAGTTTATTCTAACAACATTATGGTCCCTGGTCAAAAGGAGTTTATTCTTACAACATTATGGTCCCTGGTCAAAAGGAGTTTATTCTTACAACATTATGGTCCATGGTCAAAAGGAGTTTATTCTTACAACAGTATGGTCCCTGGTCAAAAGGAGTTTATTTTTTACAACATTATGGTCCCTGGTCAAATGGAGATCGTTCAATATGAACAATATATTCTGTCTTATTCTTTCTTTTCCATTCTGTCTTCTGATATTTTATTCCCGCACTTCTCTGTATCCCTTCTTCCCTCTCTTTGTCCCAAGGCTCTGATGAGTGGAGGCACAATTCTGACCACAGTGCCAGTGATGATGGATTCTGACAAGCTGCCCATCAACCGTATCACCATCAGTGGTAAGCCCATGGGCCCGCCCCCCAAAGGTGAGAAGCGCACCGCCCACAATGCAATCGAGAAGCGCTACCGCTCATCTATCAACGACAAGATCATTGAGCTCAAAAACCTCGTGGCTGGGACTGAGGCCAAGGTATTAATATAAAAATGTGTATATCTTTTTTTAAGTGAAATCTAAAAGATTTGATTCACGACATTAAGCAGGAGACTGAGAAACTTATATTTTTCTGGATTCCCGTGTTCGTTGTTAGTTGGAATATTTATTAACGTTCATTCGTTGTACTCAAAGGCAGTGTTCTGTCAGAGGCTGTCAAATTTGTACTTAGTTTGTTACAATTTCTTCCATCTGCTAAGCAGCTCAACAAGTCAGCAATCCTGAAGAAGGCCATCGATTACATCCGCTACTTGCAGCAGTCTAACCAGAAACTGAAAGCTGAAAACATTGCCTTCAAGATGTCAGCTCAGAAGAACAGTACGTTTATCCTTCTGTCCTGGGTGCTGTTCTCTCTGTCCTGGGTGCTGTTCTCTCTGTCGTTGGGGCTCTTCTCTCTGTCGTTGGGGCTCTTCTCTCTGTCGTTGGGGCTCTTCTCTCTGTCGTTGGGGCTCTTCTCTCTGTCGTTGGGGCTCTTCTCTCTGTCCTGGGGGCTCTTCTCTCTGTCCTGGGGGCTCTTCTCTCTGTCCTGGGGGCTCTTCTCTCTGTCCTGGGGGCTCTTCTCTCTGTCCTGGGGGCTCTTCTCTCTG
>JACXGJ010009277.1:0-24656 GCA_016801105.1 Esox niger
GGTGTAGACATGACTGACATGAATGACCAGGGTGTAGACATGACTGACATGACTGACCAGGATGTAAACATGACTGACATGACTGACAAGGGTGTAAACATGACTGACATGACTGACCAAGGTGTAAACATGACTGACATGACTGACCAGGGTGTAGACATGACTGACATGAATGACCAGGGTGTAGACATGACTGACATGAATGACCAGGGTGTAGACATGACTGACATGACTGACCAAGGTGTAAACATGACTGACCAGGGTGTAAACATCACTGACTTGACTGACCAAGGTGTAAACATGACTGACATGACTGACCAGGGTGTAGACATGACTGACATGAATGACCAGGGTGTAGACATTACTGACATGAATGACCAGGGTGTATACATGTCTAGTGCATTTTATTGAGTGTAATTTTTGGACAGCGCCTCAAAGGACACTCACTGTTCGTAGTCAGTCAGTACAGAGGTCTGCTCCACCAACAACGTGTTGCTTACTGTATACCCCTCAAAAAGCCAACAGGTTTGCATCCGTAGCTCCAAAAAGCCAAGCACAGTACATGTACAGCGAGTTCCCTTTGAGCCTGTGGAGAATAAAACTGACTAAAGACTGACATAAAACACTTATTCCTCCTAAATGGATTCCATGCAGTGGCGCAAGCAAAATGGGGGGGTGATTTCTGTTGAGGTGAATTTTAGTCTCTGTCAGTAATCTAGACCTAGTGCTTGTCAATTGTCCAACAAGCACCATGTTCCCTGCATAATACAGTTGTTTTACCAGAGCCTTATGTAGCAAGAATGAGTGCCCAATACACGGTAGGGAATAAGGAGCAAATTAGTAAAGCTCTGTGTATGGAAAGCCATGGCTGGGACGGTTCTGGGATCCAATCTACAAGCTGTGTTGTGTGCTTAGCTCAGCTTGGGTTGGCTAGCAGGGTGGGAGTGGTAGAAATCCAGAGGAAGTGGGGTGTTTCTCTCTATCCTGCAGCTCCAATATACAGTCAGAGGCTTCAGCAACATAATCTCATTTGGATGTGCTGTGTGCTCTGGTCTGCTTTGTGCTGCACAACACTGATACCCTTTTGTTAGGGGCCTAAGAACATAGCGGCTTCCTCTGAGGGGACAATGTGCCACTTTTTTGAGAACCTAATAAACATGGGGCGAAATAGAAAGACAGGACCCCACTTGTCCAGGTCTCTCAACGCTACAGAAAAGTGTCAGCGCTTTCTGATCAGCTAGTGCGTCATTGGAATCTATTCAGACCCCTTTACTCTTCCCAAATGTTGTACTGTTACGAACTAAAGAAATTATGGAGTATCCTGAGTCCTTTGTATCCTGGGTCCTTTGATAATCCTTAAAACCCTTGACTGGACTTGATTGCAGTCCATCTGTGACAAACAGTATAGATTGGACATGATTCAAAAAGCCACGCACCTGTCTATATACCTTCCCACACTTCACAGTGCATGTCAGTGCAAAAAACAATTCATGAAGAAACTCTCTGTTAAAAAAATAAAATTGTGTTGAGGAGGACATTTGGGAAGGTAATAAAAATTGCTAAAGCCTAGAAAGTCGTGAAATAGTAGACATTTGAAACCACCAAGTTACTTGGTAGGCTAACTTAGTAACTGGGAAAAGTAGGGCCTTGCTCAGGGAGTTGACCAACAACCCAATGTCCACTCTAACAGAGCTTCATAACCTGCCAGAAAGACAACCATCTAAAACAACCACATGTGATGGGGTCGGAATCCTATCCAACCCCATGTATATTTCTTTAATTAACGAGATAAAACCAGGTGGCTGTGCTTGTGTTGTTACGCTACTCTGTATAGTGTATCAAAGGCCAATGATATGCTGCTGTTGGTATGTCGTGTGCCATCTCTCTAGTGTGACAAGCTGCTCTATAATAACAACAGTCTCATGTTCCATTAGCACCAGGGGAGAGACAAGACCACGAACATCTAAAGAGCTGAATGTACGACCTTCACAGACAGTTTGACAACAACCAGCACAATCTCCAGGCTGTTTCAAAAGTGTGTGCTGTTCAAAGATTTTCAAAGCTATGTCCTTCCAGTTTTCTAAAACACCACTCGTCTATGAAAAACAACATTCACTGTAATCAGTATGTTAATGTGGTTCTCTGTGCATCACCCCAGAGAGCCTATAAACCAGAAATTACATTTCCCCTTCTTTTCTCCAACCCCCCCCCACTCCTGCTTTTAGAAGGTAGAACAGTGGCCATCTGCCAATTATCCTTCTCTTACACACCAGCGACTTTCAATACTGTTCTCAGCTCATTTATTTTACTGCCCCCTCTCCCTCTTCTTCTATTGACTGTGTGCATTGTTAACTCCACCACTGGCCTTTCCATGGGCAACACTCTCTGTTATTTGTTCTCCATTTGATATACCCATTTTGAACCTGGTACACAAATTATAATTGTTATACAAAGACAGTGTGTAATAGCAAACTTTAGGCTATAGCAGAGCTGGGCGAATGGACAGAAATCCATATAGATTGATAAAAATAAATAGAACTAAGTCTATCTGCACCTGACATTTTGTATCACCCCTTTAAACTATTACTTCATTTATATATTTTATAAACTGTAGGGGGACAGCAGATTGTGAATAAAATTATTTTGTAGCCCTACCTGAAATTTTTTTCTCTTCTTTCTTCTTTATGAAAACCCACCACCTGTATTAATGGATTTTTAAGCAGGTTATATTTTCACAAAAATCCCAACCCCACCCAACTGGAGAACATTTAATTGATGTATTGTTTACTGGAGTAGTGTCAATTAACCTAATCCATTTTAGCTCCAAATCTCCAATGTCAGTCCATCTTTACCAGTATTTAATACAATTTGTTCCTTTTGCAACACATCCCTCCGTTCTATCGTGGTGTCCCTGAAGGACCTGGACCCTCCTCGTCTGGAATATATCTGTCAATACCGGCCCCACTGCATTTAAAACAGACTCAATAGCGGACATCAATGCTTAGGCTCAGGGACACTGAAAACCATTGTCTGTGAAAACAGTAATTCGCTGCATCCACAAATGCAAGTTAAAACTCTACCATGCTAACAAGAAACCATATATAAACAAGATCCAGAAACGCTGCTGCTTTCTCTGGGCCTGAGCTCATTTAAGATGGACTGAGGCTAATTGAGAATCTGTCCTGTGGTCTGACAAATCAAAATATTACACTATTTTTGGGAATCATGTACGCTGCGTCCTCCAAATTTAAGAGGAGAGGGACCATCCGGCTTCTTACCAGTGCACAGTTCAAAAGCCAGCATCTGTGATGGTATTGGGGTGCATTAGTGCACATAGCATGGGTGACTTGCAAATATGTGAAGGCATCATTAATGCTGAACAATATATTCCGGTTTTGGAGCAACATATGCTGCAATCCAGACAACATCTTTTTCAGGGTAGGCCTTGCTTATTTCAGCAAAACACCACCAAACCACATTCTGCATGTATTGCAACAGCATGGTCCCACAGGAAAAGAGTCTGGGAGCCTGCAGTCCAGACAGGTCACCCATCGAAAATATTTGATGAAATAAAAAATAGGACAAAAAAGACCCTGAACTGTTTAGCAGCTGCAATCCTATATTGAGCAATAATGGGAATCCATTTCACTTTTGGTCTCTTCAGTTTCCAAACGTATCGTTACGAGGTGATGCAACACAAAGGTTGTTATGGTATGTTACGGCATGTTAATCTCCATTCTGTACAAGACTTGGCAAAAACTAGAATGGGACTATGTCGACCGACAGTACATCCCATTTTACCTGGCATCCACCACCACACAATGAGCCCTGTCAGAGGAGTTTGATAGAGATGGAGACAGGCCAAGGGTGGATCAGGGTGAACAGGGTACCATTCAAGACCAGGGTGATGTCCTAAATGGTACCGTATTCTCTATTAAAGTTACTACTTTTGACCAGGGCTCTAATGATTAGCCTCTGGAATTGACAGCCAGCTGAGATTCCCAGTAGAATCTGATCTCATTCCGTAACTATGTCTCTGCTATCTTCATGACGAATTGCCTTCATTTCCTCTAGGCCCCTCAGAGGGTCAGTACTGCAGACACATGTGCATTTATTAACTCACAGGTGGGTCCAAAATGTCACTGGTCTGTCCAGAAATGATCCTCACTTGTTCTAGGGCAGTCTGACATCCAAGCCCATTCAACCAGGAGGTTATATTTCTCATAGGGAATTAAAATTATTAACATTAAAATCCCTAAAACCAGGAAATCTGGAAGAAATCTGGAAACGGCGCAGACATGCTAATATTGACCTGAGCTAACCATCGACAATGTAAACAAATGCTCGGCTCAGATCACTGACAACCTATATGGGTGAAGAAGAGATAGACTGAGGACTACTTGCACATTCATCAGCAAGTAAATATAATAAATACTGTTTACTGCCAGCGGGCCAGAATAACTTTGACATACCGGCCCTACAATTAAAATTTAAATCAAATTGTATTTGTCACGTTCCCTCACCAACACGTGTAAACTGACAATAAAATGCTTACTTGCAGGCCCTTTTCCTATAATGTAGAGTAAAAAGGGTAAGATGAGGACAAAGAAGAGATGAAGAGACTGACAAATAGTAAAAAGGACAAAACAACACAGTGATTACTGGATTACTATGAGAAATGTCAGCAGCATGGCTTTACACAGACAGTACGTGAACTGACATGACATGCAGGATGAACAAGTAATGGAGTATTACGTACATATAGATGAGCACAAAGTGACCAGGCACCAGAATAGGTTGTCAACAGTAACAGCAGCATGTGATCCGTGTGACTGAATGTAGTGTCAGTATACACGCCCTTGTGTGATGTGTGTTCTGGTGGTCCACTACAAGTGAGGACCATAATGAGTTCTGAGTACAAATGGCCTTTGTTCTGGACTTTGGTTTGGCACTCAGTACGGTGTGGATGTTGTAAAAAAAAGCTTCAGGCAATTCATAATCTGCCAATACAAACGTAGTGAGAAGTAAGCAGTGGCATAACTAATACAAAACAATACTAAGTCTACCAAACAAAACATTTCCCATAAATACATTATCACCTACAATACCTTGCACAAAACTACCAACTACTATGCTGCAATTTCTTCCTGTTTTTGTTCACTGTTAGTCTCTTCAAAGACAATATAGGCATAGCCAACAGCCAATACTGTACAGTTATATTCTTTTGATACTCAGCCAACAGCCAATACTTTACAGTTATAGTCTATTGATACTCAGCCTACAGCCAATACTCTACAGTTATAGTCTATTGATACTCAGCCAAAGCCAATACTTTACAGTTATAGTCTATTGTTACTCAGCCAACAGCAAATACTGTACAGTTATAGTCTACTGATACTCAGACACCGCCTACAGCTAATACTGTACCGTTATAGTCTATTGTTACTCAGCCTACAGCGAATACTGTACCATTATAGTCTATTGTTATTCAGCCTACAGCTAATACTGTACCATTATAGTCTATTTGTACTCTGCCTACAGCTAATACTGTATGTAGGGAAACTAGAGAATAGGGTCTCTGGTGGATTAAGTGACTGGGTCCACAGAGCTCCATAAGTCAAGGACACTCCCCCTCCTCCCCTACTTTATGAAAGCTGATAGCACCTGCTGCTGCAGAGTGAAACTGAAAAGAAAACGGCAAAATAATATGCCTTCTAAAGAAAGTAATGTTCAGAAAGTTACACAAACCATGATTCATCTACAGTTTTGGATTATTTCAAAAACAATCTAGAGATTAAAATCCAGATCTTATTTGTATCTTGTGTGAGAGAATGAGTAGATAGTAGAAGAGTAGATATTAAAACCTATTTGAAAACCTGGCTTCTTGCTCCTTCATCCTTCATCAACATGCACTGTTGTCAATAAAGAAGAATCAACTAGCTTCTGTAATCAGGCACCAAGCGGACAAGTAAACAAGATGACCACTGTAAACTTTACCCGAGAGTTGGATCAGGGTACTCCCTGCCTGTGCGTACTGCCAGCTGTGGTTGTCCAAAACGGCCATAATAACAGGTACCACGTTAACTCCAGAATATTTTTTTCTCCATCAACCAAAGAGAGGTTGTAAAATCCCAGGTGGTAGAGAAATGCTAGGTGTGCTGTTGAGCATGTCTGTTGGTCTGGGTAGAAGGGCCAACATACACTAAGACATGGGTCAACCTGCCTCTCGCACTCCAGGCACCAAGCTTAACTACGAAGGAAATGCCAGGTCTTCTGACCATCATGGGGCTTTTCTTTCATGTCCCTGGTCGCCCTCCAAGCAAGATTTATAGACAAGGGGTGTTGCTTTGCATTAAGTAGTTTGCGCTTATCGTCTGCCTTATTCAACACTCCAAAGAGAAAAGTTAAGCCGGGCCAAACAGTTGTCGTACATGGATTTGCACGCAATAGGCTTTGTTGATGACTGCTTTTAATCCCCTCTTCACCGACCCCTGTCCACTACCTGGCTAAATGCAGCCATATAAATCCAACTTACAACCACCAACCAGGCTTTTCATTACCACCGGAACTGCTCCAACTAATTTAAAAGATAGAATTTGAGTTTTTCTCTTGGAATCTTGACTACAACAAAACTAATTTCTAGGCATGTAATAATGGAGTATTTTTAGTAAACAAAAATATTGTTTAATGAGAGGCTGACCGGGAGGCAGGCAATCATGTTGTAGTTTCAAGCTCTTCAAAAGAAAGTTGATGGGTAATTACCATTTGTTTCTCCTGAAAGGGAGACTGTAAAGCAGAACTTACTTGGAGTTCAGGCAAAGGATCTGTAAAAGGACTTTATCTAGAGCAAGTAACATCTAGAGACAGACCATTTGGAATTAGTATGATCAGGGTAAAAAATAAAAGCTGATATACTATCATAGACCTACTGTATTTGATCTAACCTAATAAAAAAATTGTTTCATAAATCGTACATATCAACAGAACTGCAAAAAACATGCACATGGAATTTGACCTACCATTGTTTTGAGTTTCAGTTTGACATGGTTCCATTAGCGCCAGTGGCCCATGTCGTCTCCCCGTACCCCTCAGAAAGCCAATGTAGAGGAAGCGAAAAAGAACCGTGAGTTCTGCCATTATGAGCCAACTGGAAATGACCTACACCAGTCACATGGGCTTCCAATAACAAATCTAGCACTTGGCTGTCTGGAAGATTAGGCCGTTGCAGTTTTGTTTAGAGTTTAGTTTGGAAACTCCAGTCCTCTCAGTGGATAATGATCTAGTTTGTAAACTGTAAACCCCTCAGTGGAACAACAAGCCCCTTCTTCGAGACCACCCCAGGGTGGTCAATCAGTCAGTTGGTTGGTCAGGCATATGTCTCACTGAGGCATTAATAAAAACCTGTCCTCTAGAGTAGAGGTGGTTAGTGGAGTCAGGAGGGGAGTCAGCTGTCTGTCAGAAAGAGAGGGGTAGAGGGAGAAAAAGGGCTAGTGTAGGGGGCAGATGCTAGTAGCGTTTGCGTGGTGTGACATGGCACGACAACGATGGGGTGGAGTGGGTTGATGCCTGCAGCTGCAAAGACATGGAAGCAGCAGCTGTCCCTAATGTCCTGAAACCCCTTTCACCCACCAACCCACATGTTTCACACTATCTGAAGGCACTGACAGGGAGTCACAGAGTGTGTACAAGACAGAAACAGTCAGGGGAAAGAGAGAGCAAGATAGAAACAGAGAGAGTGAGAGGAAAAAAGAGAAAGAACACTAGCCGACACAGAGTCGGTTCAGAGAAAGAGGGCCTTCATACCGTGAACTAAACGGGTCTGAGTGCTGCTAAATAAACCAGTTGGAGTGCTGCTAACTAAACCAATCAGAGTGCTGCTAACTAAACCAGTCTGAGTGCTGCTAATTAAACCAGTCAGAGTGCTGCTAACTAAACCAGTCAGAGTGCAGATAACTAAACCAGTCAGAGTGCTGATAACTGGACCAGTCACACCACAGTAAATTGAACAAGTCACAGTGTTGTTAACTGGACCAGTCACAGCAGCTGAGGCCAAAGGATGGAAACAAGACAAAGAACAAGTACAAAACTTAGGGCAGTCTGAGAAGCCTCATCATTATGAGATGCCATAAAATGTACCATAGCCCTGAAAGTATGGCAGTAACCAATCAGAATTACCTTTACACTTGACAACCAAGCATGTTGAGCAGAAAGGAGAATTTTTAAATAGACTAATGCCAATGTGCCTTTAACGGTCCGACAGTGCATTCCTGATTCATTACAATGTAACAAATACTTAACACCATACATTAGATTCACCAGCTACATTTAGATAAAAATGAGTAGATTAACAACAAAAGCTTAAGGAATCCAATCAGAAATGGGCTGTATCCCCATTCTATAACCATGTTTCCAAAAAGGTTGAGACACTATGTAAAATGCAAACAAACAGAATGCAATGATGTACAAATCATTTTTCACAAAATGTCATTGAAAATATTACAAAGACAACCTATCAGATGTTGAAACTGAGAAATGCTATTGTTTTTGGAAAAATACATACCCATTTTCAATTTGATGCCAGCAACACGTTTAAAACAAGTTGAGATGGGGGCATGTTTACCACTGTGTTGCATGACCTCTTTAAACAACACTCTGTAAGCATTTGGGAACTCAGGAGACCAATTGCTGTTATGAAATGTTCTCCCATTCTTGCTTGATATAGGATTGCAGCTGCTCAACAGTTCGGGATCCCCTTTGTCATACTTGTTTAAATAATGTGCCAAATGATTTCAGTGGGTGACAGGTCTTGACTGCAGGCAGACCAGTTTAGCAGATTAGCACCCAGACTCTTTTACTACAGAGCCAGGCTGTTGTAATACGTGTAGTATGTGGTTTGGCATTGCCTTGCTGAAATAAACAAGGCCTTCCCTGAAAAAGACATTGTCTGGATGGTAGAATTTGTCGCTCCAAAACCTATATATTGTTCTGCATTAACAGTGTTTTCACAGATGTGCAAGTCACCCATGTCATATGCACTAATGCACCCCCATACCATCTGCACTCTGATAACCTCTTTAGTCAAGAGGACGCGGAGTCCATGATTCCCAAAAATGATTTAATATCATGATTTGTCAGACCACAGGACAGTTTTCAGTCACTCTTAAATAGGCTCGGGCCCAGAAATGGCAGCGGCATTACTGGATCTTGATTTTGTACACCAATCAGCCATTTAATATTTGTAGGTCCCCATTTTGCCGCCAAAACAGCCCTGACTTGTCAAGGCATGAATCCCACTAGACCTCGGAAGGTGTGCTGTGGTATCTGGCACCAAGATGATAGCAGTAGATTCTTTAAGTCCTGTAAGTTGTGAGGTGGGGCCAACATGGATCAGACCTGTTTGTCCAGAACATCCCACACATGCTCGATTGGATTGACATCTGGGGGATTTGAAGGCCATGTCAACACCTTCAACTAGTTGATGGGTTCCTCAACAATTATCCTGAAATATTTTTGCATTGTGGCAGGGCGCTTTATCCTGCTGAAAGAGACCAATGCCATCTGGGAATACCGTTGAAAAGGTGCACATGGTGTGCAACAATGCTTAGGCAGCTGCTATGTGTCAAAGTAACATGGCAGGACCCAGGAATGGCAGGACCCAAGGTTTCCCAGTAGAACATTGCTCAAAGCATCACACTGCCTTTGACGTCTTGCCTCCTTCCCATAGTGCATCCTGGTGCCATGTGTTCTCCAAGTAAGCAATGCACATGCACCCGACCATCCACGTGATGTTAAATAACATGATTCATCAGACCAGGCCACCTTCTTCCATTGCTCTGAGGTCCAGTTCTGATGTTTATGTGACCATTGTAGGTGCTTCTGACAGTAGACAGGGGTCAGCATGGGAACCCTAACTGGTCTGTGGCTGCGTAGCCCCATATGCAACAAACTGCGATGCACTGTGTGTTCTGACACCATTCTATCAGTACCAGCATTAACTTTTTCAGCAATTTGAGCTACAGTAGCTCGACTGTTGGATCACACCACACTGGCCAGCCATCGCTCCCCACATGCATCTATGAGCCTTGGCCACCCATGACCCTGTAGCTGGTTTACCGCTTTTCCTTCCTTGGACCTTTTGATAGGTACTAAACAGTGCAGACCGGGAACACCCAACAAGGGCTACAGTTTGGGAGATGCACTGACCCAGTGGTCAAGCCAGCACAATTTGGCCCTTGTCAATGTTGCTCAGATCCTTACGCTTGCCCATTTTTCCTACATCTAATACATAATCTTTCAGGACAGAATGTTCACTTTCTATATCCCAGGTGCCATGAAAACGAGATTAGCATTGTTATTCACTTCACCTATCAGAGGTCATATTGTTTTGGCTGATCGGTATATGGTTCCTTCTTAGCAAAGTAGACATTTGACTTGCAATTGTGGATGCAGCAATGTACTGCGTTCATAATGGTTTTCGGAAGTGTTCCTGAGCCCATGCAATGATTTACGCCACAGAATCATGTCTGTTTATAATGCAGTGCCGCCTGAGGGCCCAAAGATCACGGCCATTCAAATTCGTTTTCAGCCTTTTCCCTGGCATACAGAGATACCATATATGATGAGATCCCCAAACTCTTAGCAATTTTACATTGAGAAATATTATTCTTAAATTGCAATGTGTGCCTGTGCAGTCTTTCACAGAGCGTTGAATTCCTCCCCTTGCTCACTTCTGATTGGCGCATCCTCTCTGGAATCTTTAAATATCCAATCATTTGGATCAATTACTTGCACAGCATTGCATTCTGTTTTCATGTACATATTACGCAGCATCTCAACATTTTTGGAAATGGAGTGGTACAACTTTTTTGTCCTGGTCCACCTTCGGGAAACGTACCAACATGCACCATACTCTACAAATGAGCTACAATAGTTATCCTCGTTAGAGTATCTCAGCTTTGGCAACATGTTTTGTAAAAGCCGTGCTATAGCAACGCTGGCCTATCTAATGTGTTGCTATGCTATGTGAATCTGTCAGTGTTGTTGTGACCATCTCCAACTCAGCTGCTTGGAGAGAATGAGCAGTTGTCCGACCAAAGAATCTGTTGAATTTCAAACCAGCCCCTAACTCATACCACTTTGTTCAGAACGTTCTCCAATGTCACATGTTCCTAATGATACTCTGAGGGGTGATTTCCTGAGAGTGGAGAAAGAATCAATAAACAAATTAACTTCAGGACAAACTCTTAACATTGACAATGCAATTCATGTTTTTTTTGTAATAAAACAAACTCTTATTTACACTATTACTGCCAACTGCTCCTTCATTGAGTAAGGTGCACATCCTGTTACTGGGTTGTGTGGTCCCACCAAGCAGTCTCAATTAAGATGAAAGCACCATCTGTAAGGCTCTCTGTATCAGAGTGTTTGCTAGATGACTACTTGACCTTTAACACCTAGACTGTCCCTGTCCAAAACGTAATTTATCAACCCATTGATCATCTGAACGTGTAAATGCATTTACACATGATTTGGCCTTAAAACTCACCAGGCACAACCAGAAGATGACTACTTTAGGTCTGGCTCCTCTGTGTTTTGTCATAGCTTCCAACCCTACCAGCTCGTCTTTCCTAGCCATTGTTCTTCTATTTCTTGTAGTTTCTTCTTTGCGGTCTTCAGCTGAATTGAGTACACAATTCTACACACCAAGAGAAACTCAATCAATTGACTCAGGCTAAATTCTTCAAGACTGTAGGCGAGTAGGCATTCATACGCTATATACATCTGCAATCCTTTATGCAGGCCAGTGCATGGATCCTATCTGCTCCATTTTAATGCAATGTCTTTGTTGTGAACCATCCTATGGTGTTTTGAAGCAATTGTCATTGAGAGGAACCAATAAAGTGATGTTGTGGCGTACCCTGAGGTAAGTTAGAGGAGGACGTAACATGAGTTAGAGGGAGGGGATGAGGTGAACAAGAAGAGGGAGGAGGAGCAAGTAAGGTGAGCTAGAGGGAGGGGGAGGGAGAGAGGTGAACTAGAAAAAGGAGGGTGAGAAGTGAGTGAGGTAAGCTAAAGGAGAGACGGGGAGGAGGGAGTGAGGTAAGCTAAAGGAGAGACGGGGAGGAGGGAGTGAGGTAAGCTAAAGGAGAGACGGGGAGGAGGGAGTGGGGTAAGCTAAAGGAGAGACGGGGAGGAGGGAGTGAGGTAAGCTAAAGGAGAGACGGGGAGGAGGGAGTGAGGTAAGCTAAAGGAGAGACGGGGAGGAGGGAGTGAGGTGAGGAAAAGGAAGATATGGTGAGGGAGTAAATGGAGGAGAATAAATAATTTACCATTGGATAGGAATGTATTCACACAGCAACCCCTCCTTCCCCCTCCAAAGGGACAGTTTAAACGTCTGAGAATTACACATCCCCTCCATGCCAATAGCCTAAAAGCGAGTGTTGCAAGAAAGAAATGTTTACTGGGAGCAACCAACAAATGGCCGGGGTTTGCTAAGCGACATTGTCACTTGGATTGAAAATACATGCTACGGTCAGATGAGATTAAAATAGAGCTCTTTGGCCACACACACCAGTTGTGGGTTTGGCATCAAAAGACAGATCATACAACCTCATACAAACAGAAAAAAACTGCGAATTTCAAATTTTATGAGGCTGTTTTGCTTCCAGTGGTCCTAGGGCCCTATTTATGTACTTACCACAACTTCTGCCATAGAAACAAACATGGCTTTGTATGTTGAGTATGTAGGCCAAGAATACATAAAACAACGATAGTTCCAAACACTATATTCCCCTTTTTTCCAAAGGGAATGATAATATAGAAAAAAATATTTTAGGACCAGTCAAGGAATGAAAACATTAAGCATATACTTTGAAATAACATTTTGTGTCACTGGTTGTATGTGACACAATCAAGTCGAAATTTGTCCCAGAAAGATTTGACAATATAGGAACCTTACCATCAAAACCACTTGTTTTAAACTTGGGAGTTTCATGGGTAACTGAAGTTTGACAGTAATCATACTTAAATAGTATGCACATATAATTAACATAACTCACATCCAGCCTAAATTAATAAAATTTTAATGCCATTCACTATACGTACAGAGCAGAGCATCTGAACATGGCATAAAAGACTCTAAAACATGATTATAAATACTCAAGATGGTCATGTGTCTCTTATATCTGAGAGGTATGACTTGTTCATGATTTGATCTAGTTCCTGCTTTCTTGCTTTTACCAGTAATTGAACCTATGTATTGATAAACAATAGGTCATGCCTACCTTCAAACATCTTCTCTAATGCTTGTGTGCATCACAGAGAACAAACTTCAGTATTCCAAACAGTTCACTGAGTGTAACTGAGGTAATAATCTGTTTGTAAACCAAATGGTTTGATACTTACAGTGTATTTCTGTATAACATCCTTACAATTTTTTCTGGGCATATTTCGACATTAAAGGGTGTCAGGCCTTTCAAGCTATTAATTAATCAGAAATAAATTATCATAATTAGGGAGAAATTTGAAAATATCTGACATTTATATGGATAATTCTTAACTAACATATACAGTTCATTTCAGCTCACAGGGTGTTTACAAAATAATATCATAAAACATTGCGGAGAATGTTTTATTGTATGATGAACAGTATGATATTCACTGCAATTATTTGAAAATCCAATGACATCCAATTGCCAATTATGGTCAACTCTTGTTACAACAAATAAAAAAGGTTTGGGAGAGTTGAAGATCAAGATGTTTACTCCATGCAAATATCCCCAAGCCGTTTTGATCCTCAACACATTGCCTGATCAACCAGGAAGTTACTGCTGGCACATCAATTCTGAAGAGAACGCAGTTCCCAGCACACAACTACAAGTCAGTTTGCAGACATCCAATCTGTTACAATTACTCGCTAGAGTGCAAGGAGATGTCCACTCATTTACCCCGGGCAGTGCTGAGCTAAATTGCCCCACCAATGCTGCACATCGTCAATATGCCACAACTAGAATTCAAACAACTGTCCAGAATGACTTTGTTGAGGCAGCACTTTAGACCAGACTGTACTTGGGAAGAATAAGGAAACTAGAGGGACAGCTGATATATTAGGGACCATTGAGGAATACGACAACTAATAGGCCTCTAAAGGCAATGCTTACAGCTGTGTGAGGTCTTTTCCATGAGCCAATTCATGACAGGCTATGTGCAGGACTAAGTAAACCTCACAATTCACGAATCACACCAAGCCACACCGCACACAAAAAAGAGCCCAGATGCGCGTAGTGTATTTTTCACCAGAGCTCTATGGAGAATACAGTGTCATTTGGGATGTGTCCAGTCACTGTCATCAGATGCCAACCAAGCAGATGACCTGGGATAGCAGCCAGAGGTTACAACTAGCTTAGTTGAAGTTCCTGAAATCCTGACATAAGACAGCTTCACAATTACAGTGTCATTTTTTTCTCAAAACCATCTGTTTCACTTTCTGTGAAAAGCATCCGTTGACACCTTTCTTACTCTGGTAATGTGTATTGGCCTAGTCAACCTCCATGTCAGGTAATGTGTATTGGCCTAGTCAACCTCCATGTCAGGTAATGTGTATTGGCCTAGTCAACCTCCATGTCAGGTAATGTGTATTGGCCTAGTCAACCTCCATGTCTGGTAATGTGTATTGGCCTAGTCAACTTCCATGTCAGGTAATGTGTATTGGCCTAGTCAACTTCAATGTCTGGTAATGTGTATTGGCCTAGTCAACTTCAATGTCTGGTAATGTGTATTGGCCTAGTCAACTTCAATGTCTGGTAATGTGTATTGGCCTAGTCAACTTCCATGTCAGGTAATGTGTATTGGCCTAGTCAACTTCAATGTCTGGTAATGTGTATTGGCCTAGTCAACCTCCATGTCAGGTAATGTGTATTGGCCTAGTCAACCTCCATGTCAGGTAATGTGTATGGGCCTGGTCAACCTCCATGTCAGGTAATGCGTATGGGCCTAGTCAACTTCCATGTCAGGTAATGGGTATGGGCCTGGTCAACCTCCATGTCAGGTAATGTGTATGGGCCTAGTCAACTTCCATGTCAGGTAATGGGTATTGGCATAAAGTCAACATCAGGTAATGTGTATTGGCATAAATTCAATGTCAAGTAATGTACATGGGACTAAATTCAATTTAGATGTGTTCCATCCCAAATTACCCCATAATCCTTATATAGTGCACTACAGAGAGAAATGGCAGCTAGTTTGCAGTGTGTGTTCAGTCCAGCTCCTGCAGGGCTGTAAGTCTGTTAAAACCCATACAGTTCCTGTTTACAAGAGCTGGAGTCACAGCCAGCTCCCACAGAAATGGGTATTGATAGCTTTCAAAAGGACACACACACACACATTAACACAAATACTAACATGCATGAACATACACAGAAGGGCATGAATGTCATAGTCACAAACCCCCAAACTTTCAAACTATTAAAAAAGAATTACACCTGTGATTGCCAAATATTGTTTTATACAAGTACATTTAGATGTGGTCTTTTTATATAGCCATTTTCCTAGTCCATGCAGCACAGTGATGTTGTGATGGGGTCTTGCCCATGTAACAGAGTGAGATAGTGATGAATATAGGATTATGTCTGTACATCACAATGAAATGGTGATGAATATAGGATCGTTTCAGTACATCACATTGACATAGTGATGGATTTACAATTGTGTCTGTACATTGCAGTGACAAGGATGGATATATGTTTGTGTGCGTACATCACAGTGAGATTGTGATATATACAGTATTGTGTCTGTACATCACAGTGAAATAGGAATGGATATAGGATTGTGTCTTTACATCACAGTGACATAGTGATAGATATAGGATTGTGTCTGTACATCACAGTGACATAGTGATTCACAGCCTATGTCCAAATGCTGCTGTGCTAGCCTGGAAAAAAGCCTGACATTCTGTATGCATAAAATAGCTTTAAAACAAAAGTTTCTATCAGCCAAAACATAATAACAAATATGCAAAATAGCTAGTGCTAAACAGCAACAGACACACTACTTGCTATCTGTCTGTATACACTGATAAGCATCCTCTTTGTGGATATATTTTCAGCACCACAAAATTAGTTCAAGATTGTGCTGCGTAGATTTACAATTTGATGGTTCTGCTGCAAATCTTATTTAGAGGATTAAACTTGTTTCAGTTTATTTTAGTCGAGCTGGGAGCTCTCTCTCTACTCTCTTTTACATTGCAAAACAAGCCATGCAGGGGGAAAGGCCGGGGATCCTAATTTTGGACATTCTGCTGCTCGTATGTAGCTAATTGTAGGTCTTTAGGGGTTAGGTTTCCATGCAAACACAGCACATAACCACATCAGAATTTTACCCTGACTCCACCCCAACGTGGAAATACTTTAGTACCATATGGTGGGAAAAGGCTTGCTCCAGCATTGTGAACAATGGCCTCTTGGGTGGTGAAATCGAATTGAGCACCTAAGAATTGAAACACTCAATTAAAACACAAAATGCAGTGTTGTGAGGACAGGCTGTCACTTTTTTTATTTAGCCGTTTGAGCTCCGATATAATGTATTTACAACAGATCATCTACAAAGGATTTATACAGGGATATTCTGTACAAATGTGGGCTATAAAAATCTGCCGTTTGATGTGACAACGGCATTGGTGTGAACTCCTTCTGACCAGAGGACATCTGGGCCCGAGTCAACATCCTACGGTCAAGACAAATGCTGTCCACAGTATGGTGAACATGGAGCCATTTCAGGCACAGCCATCGGCTGGTGGCTCCTGCACCCGGCAGTCCCCCCTTTCCAGTCCAGCAGGTGTCAGTAAACCGTGCCGAGGCAGTCGCAGTGGGCCAGGGCACAGGGACGCCAGGGGGCGAGGGAAACGTCCGCCGATCCTCTGCCAGGCTCCGGAGACCCAGGAGAGAGTGGGAACTAAAGTACAGCTTAGACTAGAGGCCACCTGCCTTTGATTAGAAGGTTCGGAATGAATCTTACAGCATTAACATTCTCAGCAGTATAATGGATGTGACTGCAATTCAAATCAATGTAAATTATACTGATATTTATAATACTTACTCGCCAACTTAGGTACGGTACTATTGTCATAAGAGTTTAACAGCACTATTAGTCCTGGTGTTACAACCATCCACTTCAAAGGGACACCGTTGCCACTGTCTGTTTCAACCAAAGGCTTGCTAGAGGGACACAATACAGAGCTGTGCATAAGGCTGGCTTGGCTCGTAACATTTTAAGGACTTTTCAGTGAAGACTCCCTATTGAGCATGCTTAAGCATTAAGCTCATTCTGTATCCCGGAAACCAGTCAAGCTGAAAACACAACAAGGAAGCACAGCAGCATTTCTGCGTTTTACCGGCCTACCATCTCTTCTCTGGTCGTCATTCATAGACATATTGACAACCTCTGGAAATATCAAAGGCATTCAGGCCAGTGCACTTTGGTTGCACCTTTCCACGTGAGTATACATGGCAGATCTCTGAAACAATATGTAATGTAATGTGTTGATTACTAATGTCTTTTAATACAGTGCGCCTCGGCAGCTTGGAAGAGTCAGCACAAGATTAAGCTGTGAGAGTAGAGATCATCTCAATCCTTTGAGTCAGACTGCTTCTCAAGTTAAGACAGAAGAACATTTGCATTTATGGGCTGTTATCAAGGCCAAAACAAAAACTAATCTTAAGCCCTTTTATTTACTGGTCTAGTTCTGCATCACGCATTGTGATCTCCGGATCAGATGAGTGCTTTCAGTCTCAACTCAAAGCCTGGACCCCTTTGGATGAGCCAAGATAATGGTAATTGTGATGGCATGGTACTGGAGCAAGTCCAACTTCCACACAGTTGGACAAGATTATGACCTCCTCAGATGAGCTCAGCTCATTCTTTTCCGTTACACCGTCCTACCCCTTTGGACAGGCTTAGCCTGCAGCTACCGCTTTCCCAGAGGAACACACAGAGCTGGAGGCATCAAGCCACATCACACTACAGAAAATCCTCAGAGCCCTGTGAGATCAGAGCAGTGAGCCTCAGAACCCCTCAAAAAGATATAACCCCAAAACATTATCATCAACTTTTGGATATCACATTGACAGATCATTTTTATATAGACCCAAATGGTTTCTTAGTTGTTCAACACATGACCACCCACTCTCAGCTCTCAGCTCAGTGACCTAATTGGCCACCAGAGGATAAAATGAAAGGACCAATTATCTACCGGACACTGGGGAGAGGATAGCAGAGGAGGAGCAACAAAATCAGTTGTCAGAATGAAAGACCCCAAAGACACATGGCGAACAAGATGACCGGACCAAACCAGATTCCAGACTAAACTGTGTCGTCAATGGGAGTATTGTAGAGACACAGATAAATGTAAAAAATACATGTTTCTCATTGGTACAGGTAGCTCATTCACAGCATTTGGCTCATAAACAAGACAGATAGCAGATCACAGTAGGATTTCTTAGGGTCCATATAGCAAAGTATCAACAAGGAAGTGCAGTGCATGCTAACTATCTGGTACCCTCTGCCTTCCCAAGCTGTTCCCAAGAAAGGCTCCTGTGCTCAGAGATTCGGAACAGAACCTGCCAAGCCAAAGCCAGTTCCCATACATTATAGTCAGCGCATCATTGCTAGCACCACCACCATATCTCCCATCTCCTAACCCTGCCAGCCCTCCCTGCCTTCCTATTGGTTGGTGTGGGGGAGGAGGACTCTTCCAGAGGTTAGGCTGCTGATGACGTGAGCTCAATGCAGTAAAACCTCCCTATCATACATCAGTGCTCTCTGAGATAATATCCCTGGTCTCTACTCAGAGGTACTTGCATGTGTTACTGTCCTCACTAAGTTAAACCTGACAACATGATCCCCATAATGATGTTTAGTCTTCTCAAGGAAAAAAGCAATTTTCCAGGAATTCATTATGTAAAAAAGGTTAGTTTCTAAAGGTTATCGTTTTTCTGGTCCCCACCGGTAGAAAACCACTGTGTGTGTGTGTGTGTGTGTGTGTGTGTGTCAGTGTGCGTTAAGGTGTGAGCGTAGGTGTGTGTGATCCTGAGGGCGCTGCCGGCCGTCAGGCTGTGTTTGGTCATCCTCTATGCAGGCTGGGCTGAGTGTTGGGGCCTGTGTCCTGCTGAGTGACATGGGCCCAGGGCGCAGCAACACCGGTCTCAACAGGACACTTCAACATCCCACAAAAGATAGAAATTCTGTATGGGATGTGCATGTACTAAATGGCCTCCTATTCCCTTAAAATGGACTACTATCCCCTAGGACATGTTGGACCCCGGGCTAGGCCAACATGTTTTCTTGTTCTTTCTCTCGGTCTGTCACTCCTCGTCCATCTGTATAATCTCACTCATATCTCAGTCCTTTTGTCAACAACGTCAACATTGATGTTCAGTTCAGACAGCCTTGTGTTGAACAGCCTTGTGTTGAAGCCCTGCGAGCCAGTACATCAGCCATGTTCCGTTCGGTAAGGCACTGCACAAACGCAGTGATACATGTATTTTGTGTTCCCCACATCAACAGTCAACCGGTCACTTGTACAGGTACTAATCCAGGACAAGTGTTACCAGGCCTGTGTTTTCATTCCAGTAATCACAGACACGTGGTTAGGACTGGATCAAGGTGTAATGACGGCATTGCCTTTCCTGACCCCCAGGGTTAACGTGGTGAAACCGAAGGGAAACTGTGATTGGTAGTGCACGGTTCTGTAATCACATTGAAACGATGTGTACGAATGGTCAGTACAGCATTCAGCCTGGTTTAACCAGGCTAAATCACAGAAGGGAGAGCGAGAACAGAAGCAGATGCTGAGCGGCCTGTTTATTAATAGCACACGGCCTCTCTGTTCCCCTGCCAGGTCCGTGCTGAGCCCATGGGCCTGGACCAGTCAGTGTCCATCCTCACCCAGTTCTACCGTCTTCATTGGATCCAATAAAAAATAGACGTCTGATGTCTGATGTCTAATCGTAACAAGACCTGTGATAAGCATGTCTGGAAAGACATTGTGTTGTTGTCTAATGAGTCATTTGAAGACCTAACTACTGAAATTCAACCCAGTCTTTATTTCCTTCACTCACTGAACATAACCAGTGCTTTGAGACACGCTTCTATTCAAGAAAGGTGGCCTGTTCCTTAATGCAGAGTTTCTTAATATGATATTAAAGTGTCTGATATGTCTAAGTCGACTGGGGCATGATTATAGACAACACATTATAGACCACACTTTATAGACCACAGATCATATAGACCACAGATCATATCGACCACAGCGGCAGATAAGGAGCAGTGCAGAGAGGTAAGTCTGTCAGACTGAAACACAAGGGAGGAGTGATTGTAATAATAGTGATTTAAAGGAGGTCTATATCTTCGCTCTATCCAATCAGAGTAGCATGATAAACATCCAGTCTACCCAAGCAATGTTAGGTTACACCCTAATGAACACCAAAATAACCAGTTGTGATGTGATATATATAAATCACAGTATTTTTTTTCCATTGAACTACCATGGTATTTGTAACTATAATACACCCCAGATTTCAGTCTTTAGAACACAGATTTAAACTAAGGGTTTAGTTGTATGCAGATGTCTGGCTACCAAAACATACACACACTGCTTTAAATTGGACAGGTGACCTTCAGATAATTACAATTGATTAATTTTATATTAGTAAATCACAGTTTCCAATAATCACCATCCACTGCTCTATTTCAGATATTTTTTGACATCTTCGTCATGGCTGCCTCTTCCCTTACGTTGTTAGGTGATGCCTAATGCTGTCCATGATGTGGATGTGGGCTTTCTGAATCCATTAACTAGATGAGAAGGTAGTAAATGATTGTGCATTTGCTGTCAGTTTGGATTTGCTGCTTCGCTGCTATAGCGCTAGCTAAATAAGAATAGGCTCCGCTAGCTACCGCTGACGGGGCTTTACTCAAGCCACATGTGCTTTCATTCACAATCTAATTCTGCAGATTTAATTTAGAACTCTATCCATCCGTCTGCATGTTCTGGAACACAGTGTTTTTCCTGTCAGTTCATCCGTCCATTGGATCTCTGAATAATAATCATTATGGACACAGCTTGGACTGAGATAGGGGATGACCTATAAGTCACACAGACCCGGATTCCGAGCTGCCTCCCATGTTTGGTCTGTTTTAACCAGTGAAGGAAGTGGTTTCTGGAGCTCAGCGGATTTTCGGTTTTATTCCACACAGAGAGAGTGGCCAGGGAAGAAAATAACTTACAGGAAGAGGTGCAGGGTTGGGGGATGGGTGATATGGTGACACTTCAGCTTTCATTACTGATCATGAATGACTTCCATGCCCCTGGCGCATGGAGACACAGAGGCAATTAAAAGGAGGGAAGCAAGTGATTTTAGCAAGGGAGCACTTACAGGTAGCAGCCTCGGAAGAAAGGAATAAATTGCACTGGTAGGTGGACTACTGAGTCTGTTGTACTGGTAGGTGGACTACTGAGTCTGTTGTACTGGTAGGTGGATTACTGAGTCTGTTGTACTGGTAGGTAGACTACTGAGTTGGTTGTACTGGTAGGTGGACTACTGTGTCTGTTGTACTTGTAGGTGGACTACTGTGTCTGTTGTACTGGTAGGTGGACTACTGAGTCTGTTGTACTGGTAGGTGGACTACTGAGTCTGTTGTACTTGTAGGTGGACTACTGTGTCTGTTGTACTTGTAGGTGGACTACTGTGTCTGTTGTACTGGTAGGTGGACTACTGAGTCTGTTGTACTGGTAGGTGGACTACTGAGTCTGTTGTACTGGTATGTGGACTACTGTGTCTGTTGTACTGGTAGGTGGATTACTGAGTCTGTTGTACTGGTAGGTGGACTACTAGGTCTGTTGTACTGGTAGGTGGACTACTGAGTCTGTTGTACAGGTAGGTGGACTATTGAGTCTGTTGTATTGGTAGGTGGATTACTGAGTCTGTTGTACAGGTAGGTGGATTACTGAGTCTGTTGTACTGGTAGGTGGATTACTGAGTCTGTTGTACTGGTAGGTGGATTACTGAGTCTGTTGTATTGGTAGGTGGACTACTGAGTCTGTTGTATTGGTAGGTGGACTACTGAGTCTGTTGTATTGGTAGGTGGACTACTGTTGTTAGGGTGGGGCTTGTAGGAACCCCAGAGGAGTTCTGACATGGGGAAGGCTGGCCTGGGTTATCCAGTCAGGGAACTATGTGTCAGAGCAGTGTGCAGCCTCTGACAACAACCTTGTGCATCACAACCACAGAGGTGGAGGGCTAATGGCGGCCCAGCTTGGATCCTGGCGGAAACGGCAGGCTATCAACAGTATCCTCTTTAGCTAAGAATCACAGTGGATACGAGGGGTGATACGGACACCATGAAAGACGAAACAAAGAGGTCCGTCTATCATCGTTGCACAAACTGGCAATGCTTTTTCTCTTCAGAATAGCTAAACTCTCTGTGTTGTGAGCTCACGTGCTGTGTAGCAGGACCACAGCTGTGTTGTCAGAGATATATGAGTCACATGACCACCAGGCCTGCAGGCGCAGGGTGGAACAAAGTCAATATCTGCGAAATTGTACTTCCTGTTTCCACCTCCCCCACAACAGAGAACTCCACCACCCTGTTTGTTGCATGCAGAACCCCCACCACATCAGGGAATTTAACATCCCATCAAAAAGACAGCACCTAGAAAAGATAATGGCACTTTCACTGCCCTGGGAATTTGGGATTTGACCTTTAGACCAGCCAGAGGAGTGCCCTCGACTGGTCCTCCAACATCTCTTACAGAAGCATCAAGTCTCCAAAGCTATGCTTTTCTAAATTAACAGCGTCTACACACATTTTGTAAATGGTTTGGTTGGACAGCTAAAGATGTTCTCAAAAATTGAGTTCTTACACCAAATTCCCACAAAATATGCCCCAGAAAAGAAAGCCCAAATAAATAACCACATTAATTTAGGATAGGGTACAAAAAATGTAAGTGGGACATACAAATGTAGAACACAAGTTTTATGCTTGCATAGTCTGAATATGTAGCACAGAAAACTACCAAACGTATTGCCCTCTGATCTGATCGGATTTCTACTGAAGCACTGCACAGCTCTTAAATATTAGATGTCTCAGCCTATGTGTAAGACATACCGACTAAATAGGTGATGAGCAGAGGAGAAACATATGCTGACTAACAAAACCAAACAGTACCAACCCAAAGGCCAAACATTTATAAAAATGTCATTATAAAAACTGCAAGGTTAAGAACATTCTGTGAGAGTATATCCACATTATTAACAAATATTAAATAAGGATGTAAGCCTATTGACCAAAAATGTCTTCACATCTCAAACATCAAACAACTCTTATGGCAAAATACTGATTAAGAAAATGGGACTGGGAATGTAAACTAGATAACTATATTTAAACAGTGTCTCAGATTTCTTAAGCAGAATTTAAGTCAGGACATTCAAGATTGGACCATTTATGAAAGATTAACACCATATAGAAAGCTATTCTGTTGTATCTATGGCATATAAATGAATGCAATTTGTGTGGAAAAGTTCAATTTTATCACAGGTTTGCAGAAATCTGAGAATAGTTTCAAATGGGCTGACAAAAACCTGTCAGTGACAGGCATAAACATATGTGGTGATGGAATGCCACAGCACTAAGCCCCCTAGACTCCTGACCCAGATGGGTTTGAAACACATCCCAGACCTTCCTCTTACATTCCAATGGTTACTGCCCGTTACATTTTCTCTTCAGTCACACTTTCACAAAAACACAAATAAACAAATACATATACACACACAGATTGGATCGAGAGATTGAGAGGCAGGGAGAGAGAGAATACAAGCACAACACATTTAACTCACATTACTAGGACGTATGATCAAGTGAAAAGACAGAAGCCAGTGGTAAAAAATCCACTCCATTACTTTTGTTTGCAACAAGGCCCTTAAGTAATATAAATCTTCCTGGAAACATAGCAAATATGAGATTCTTAGTCTCAGTGCCAGCTCAAGCCTTTTGGGGGCCCTAAGCAAAATGTATATTGGGCACCCTACCCCTTACCCTTATGCCTGGAGCCAGCCTGGCTTGGTCTATGTTTGTTTCAAATCCAATACAACAAATTCAATCAATTGTTTTAAGCATTGCGGTTACAGAATGATGTTGTGTTTATGCTTGTCATTGACATAGGCTGTAGAAGATCAACATATCTTTAAAAAGTCCAGGTAAATAATTAAATCTGCGTTAGTCTTCTGAAACGTTCTATTGAACCCGTAAGTCCTTCAGTTTCCATCCTGACTTAAAACTGCTTGAAAATTATAGACAACATTTTATATTGTCTATTCTTCAATAAAATGCACTGAGATTCTTCAATAAAATGCACAGCGATTTTGACAAAAACAATGGACAGGTGTTAACCTGTAAGAGTTGGGCAAAGGTAACACAGCCGTGCAACTCCAACTCTCCTATCCCCAGCTAAAACCACCGTGCTACTCCACTTCTCCTATCCCCAGCTAACACAGCCGTGCTACTCCAACTCTCCTATCCCCAGCTAACACCACCGTGCTACTCCACTTCTCCTATCCCCAGCTAACACAGCCGTGCTACTCCAACTCTCCTATCCCCAGCTAACA